>CM059429.1:24296602-24491602 GCA_030390025.1 Squalus acanthias
ATAAATGCCACATTATATGTGCTGCAGTGCAAACTTTGCAATGCTTTTTTATTGATACATTAATAGTAGGAGCTGCAATTGCTAATGTGTTGACATTGTGATTTTGATCTCATCACTGTGTGTGCCTCTATATGTAGTGTGGAAAGTGTCATGAAATACAATTGCCGATGAATATTCTACTCATGAAGGCAGCAACATGGAACTGGATGTGGACCCATAACTACAGTGCTCTGAGAGAAGTACTTAAAACTGGCACAACATCCTATTAGGTAGCGAGGCTAAGGCAACACAATGGGTAATTCTGACTTTGGGCGATGGTGCAAAATGTGCAATATTGGCTCCGTTAAATACCGCTCCCGATTTTCGTTTCCAAATGATAATCAGGAGAAGTGTTTAAGGAGCTGATATCACCCATTTTACACTATTGCCCAAAGTCAATCAATCCTCACTGGAGAAAGAAGCATGATCTAAATTTTTCAAACAATGATTGGAATCTTTCAGATAGATGTAAAGTGACATTCTGTGTAGAACCAAGAACTAGTACCATTCTGGCCTCCTTTGTATATGAATAAGGTTAGGTGTCTCACATATATTTGAGCTGGTATCAGAATCTATGGTTAGATTTTCAACATAAAGAAACATTTTTCAACTAAAATAAAATATTGGAAGCTCACTGACATCACAGATGACTGAAAATAATGGCCAGTTGGAAGTTCGATTCAGAGAAAAGCAGAGGTACTGTAAATATTCTTGGGTTTGAAAGGAGTCCAACTTAAGTCCACTTGACAGATACAAGATAACAGACCTTGAAATTCGAATAATAACTGGGTTAGAAATTCGTTATAGCCAAGAAATGATCAGTGTGGTTAAGTAGCGCCACCTGAAAATCGTCTAGGCTGCACGCAAAATTCGTCCTTGCTCCTCATTAAAATGATTGTAGTCATGATTCTTATCTAAAAACCCAAACTCATTACACTGAAAAGATGGACCAATTTCGGGGGCAGTCTAAATGCAAGTAATGATTGCCACAGGCTTTTTTCACTACTTAAAGGGGAGGTTCATTGATGCTGCAACACCTCATTCTCAGCATTGTTGGATGTGCAGCTCCCTCAACAACCATAAGAAGGACAAGGAGAAGGAGCACTTAATTACAAATCCTGATGGCAGATCACTGCCCCAGGGAGAGAGCCCGGAGGTTTTCCGATGAAGCTTTGGAGACATTGGTTTTAGCAGTAGAGAGAAGGCGGGCAGTCCTGTACCTGGCAACTGGCAGGAGGCCCTCGCCACAAGTCTACTGGACTATGTGGGGGGAGGTGGCACACCACGTCACAGGCAGCACTGTGCTCCCCAGGACCCATACCCAGTGCAGAAGTTTAATGACCTGACACGTGTGATCAGGGTGAGTGAAGGCTTCAACAAATGCTACATACCACCATCTGTACCACAAGCTTCACACACTGCTCAATGCACCACACCCCCAGCACTCACCCACCAACAATCTCTACCTAGCAGCACTCACACCCACATCTCACACCTTGCACACAATGACAGTTATTCAACTATGGCAGGCACAAGGGTCATTAGTTATTAGAATTCATGTGATATGTGTGATATGTTTATAGATACATTTATTAATTGTGTTTGGAATATTTTGTAGTCTCTCTCATTTCACCTTTGTGCCCAGGAGGATGCTGTGATACGGCATGAGGCAGGGATTGTATGATGGGGATGTGGTGAGCTACAGGGATCTGGGGTTTCACTCATGTGAATCGGAGTCTGATGAGCCAGTCATGGACAGCCTGTCTGGAAGGCTGATTGTCTGCCTCCACTCCCTCTGCCGTAGATCCTGGAGGGCAAGGTCCACTGCCAGTACATGATGTTTAGCAAGTGTTGTAGGTTGAAGCTTTTCAGAAATAATTATGGAGTTTTGTACTTTCCACAACACTCCCTGATACCAAACAATCTTGAAATGAATAAAGAAAACTCTTCCAGTAGCAGGAAGTAGCACACAGCCACTGTCAGGTCCGAGTGATTGGTGATGATCCCTTTAAATAGCATCGCTCGAGCTCGCTTCCTTATGCTGCACGCCACCTCAACCTATCGTTGTTTTCTCCAGCCAGTAAGTTCATTGGCTGTAACGAAGTTGGGAGATCGGGCGTCAAGTGAGCGTTGCACACTCACTGACGTCACGATCTCCATGATGGCGAGGTCCCTGGTGATCGCATTCAGTGGCAGAGCTACCGGCAACACTGATATGGCGTATGGCGCTGGAACCAGCATCAGGTGGCATTAAAGCTCTCAACGGTGTTTTAGCACCATCTCTTGGTGCTAACATGTGGCACAAACCACACAAATTTCCACCCCACTGAAACTAAAAAATTGGCCACGTTTGCAGGTGAAGCCAAACCAAGTGAGGATGGGAAGGGGCAGTTGAATCTAAAGAGGTAGGCGTAGACCTACAAAATGAGTTACACTATAAGTGGGCCAACTGCAGGGGCTGACTGCAGGCAAATGAAATTCAATATGAGTAAATGCATTTTAAAGAAAAAAATTGGTGATAAAAATACTTCATAAAAATGTTGGAACAGCTAAGGATGTAGTTCAGAGATATAGAGGTGTTAATAGCATGTCCATTTACTGCCAAACATCATTCAACAAAGCAAACAGAATGTTCAGCTGCATACAAGCTCAGTTACCCGTTGGAAGATGTTGTACTAAAGCTGTATAGTGCTTTGTTCAGACTTTCAAGTACTGGAGCCAGTTCAGAGAAGAGCCACAGAGGACTGAGTTATTGAGGAAAGACTAGAGAAACTTGGGAGGAGAAATTTGTCTGGACCTGTTTTCAGGCCCGGAATCAGCGCATGCTGCGCCCCAACCTGAAGGCCTGAGGCTGGCCGGAAATTGTCCCCCGGGCCTTATTTCAATGACTTAGTTGAGCTGCTGGTGACTGCCGTGCCTCCACAGGCAGCTCACTCATTTCAGCAGATGCATTTCGATCCGCTTTCCTTGTCAGCAGTGGCCTTCCGGTAAGTCCTGAAGGGGGTAGAGAGGACAACAGGAGAGGGGCTGATCGCAGGTTGGCAGCAGTCCTTGGGAGTGCTGTGGAGCCGGGAGGAGCTTACCTTCTTGGTGGTGGCCACTTGCTGGGCCGCATCCACATCTGGTAAATCTGGCCCAAAACCTGCTCCACTCAGGACAGCCCAATTACTTGGAGGGGACCTAAAAACAGTTTTAGACCTCTCATTAGCTTATGCAAGGGGCTTAAAGATTGTTTTATGTGGCTGTCCCGGATGCCTGAACATTTTCAGAGGCCAATATGGTGTTGGACATTTTCCAGGGTTCCTGGGAGTGCAGGGCATAGTCCTGCAAAATTGGTCAATTTTGATCCCATTTTCCATTTGGATTTTTAGGTAGGGTAGTGGAGGCAAAACACTTGCAATCATGTAAAAAACAGCTAGATGCTCTGATGGGGAATCTTAATTCTTTCTGTAGAGTGATGAAATAGAATAGGCCTTCCTCATCCATATCCATCTTGTGCAATTAGAAAGAAAGACTTGCATTTATATAGTGCCTTTCACAACCACCAGACGTCCCAAAGCGCTTTACAGCCAATGAAGTACTTTTTTTGAAGTGTAGTCAATGTTGTAATATAGGAAATGCAGCAGCCAATTTGCACACAGCAAGCTCCCACAAACAGCAATGTGATAATGACTTCAAAAAATATTCTGCTTTTTTGTTTTTCCTACCAAATTGGATAACTTCACACTTCCCCACATTGTATTCCATTTGCCATGTTCTTGCCCACTCAGTCAATCTGTCTATATCTCTCTGCAGCCTCTTTGCGTCCTCCTCACAGCTTAATTTCCCAACTAACTTTGTATCATCAGCAAACTTGGATACGTTACACTCGGTCCCTTCATCTAAGTCATTAATATAGATTGTAAATAGCGGAGGCCCAAGCATTGATCCTTGCGGTACCCCGCTAGTTACAGCCTGCCAAACTGAAAAAGTCCCGTTTATTCCTACTCTCTGTTTTCTGTCCATTAACCAATCCTCAATCCATGCTAATATATTACCCCCAATTCCATGAGTCATAATTTTGTGTAATAACCTCTTGTGTGGCACCTTATCGAATGCTTTTTGAAAATCCAAATACACTACATCTACTGGTTCTCCCTTATCTACCCTGCTAGTTACATCTGTAGCAAAGAAGACTGCACCAAAAACCAAGGCAAGCTGAGGGGTTCTCAAAATCTTGGTAATATTTTATAATGATTTCTAAAACATGAATGGGGGGGTACATGCTAATAAAAGTAACATCTAAAACCAATGTTTCTAAGAATTTGTAAACTATTGTATGCTGGGAACACATTTCTACTTTGAAAAACAGTGGGGGTGAAATTGGTCTTCACCAGTAGTGCAAGACGGGCTGATAGTGAATTGGCAGTCCCGGTTTACATCCTGGCCATTGGAATAGAAAATCGAGCGTAGTGTAAAGTGGGCTGCTGATTCACTATCAGCCCGTTTTGCACTATTGCCGTTGGCCAATATCACCCCTTATTGATTTTTTTATCATCTGATGGAAAGGATGCTCAATTAAGGCATCGTACTGCATATTATGTTCAGTGTTCTGCAGGTGCCCTGCTGACTGCCTTGTTTACACAGCATGTGCCTTCTGTAATAAAACATTAAAAATTGATTAAATGGTGCAATATGGGACGTACTTTGTTGCATGTGTAATATCAAAACTATGCTGCACAGTGTGTATACCCACACCTGTTGCATAAATATGCTTAATCACTGCGCTGTCTGGCCAATCATTTATACACTGATGAGGAAGAATTTTATAACTCATGCATGGAATAAAGTTCCCATTTCTCAGTTCCCCCTTGTGGAAGTTCTATGCAGTCTGGGCATCCACATGTGCTGTACAAGCTCCTGCAGCTGAGATCATGCAAGTAGTGAAACTTGTGTTCATGGTTTTTTTTTTAACTGGTGATTCAACAGCTTCTAATTTTCTGTTTACAATCTGACTTCAGAGTGACTGAATCTAGTTTAAAACCATCCCAGCTTTAAAATCTGCGATTGATTTGATGCAGAATTTAAACTGGTGGCAATGACACACTTCAGAAAGGGCTGTTGAATGCCACTGGCGATAAATGTTATAAACTGAGGCAGTAGCTGCTCTGAGACATTTCTAAAAATGTTTAAATTCAAGCTTTTTATTAAAAATGGCAGACCAATGAAACCAGATGGGAAAAAGTGGAGTAGCCAAATATTTTTATTGGAACCCACCTGACGATGACAAGCTATACTCCTCAAATCTTTTGATATTTTTCTAATACCCTGCAGCACCCTGGAGCTTCATGGGTTTGGGCAAAACTTCATGTTTTTCCTATTTTAAAAATAGTTTTTTTTTCCAGCTTAACATCTGTAGTCCGTTTCCCCTTCCAATCACTGCTAGCTGCTCCTCCCACTCTGCATCTCTTAAACATTTCTAATGCCACAAAGTCTGTTTAAATTTTCAGCTCCCTCAAAACACTCTCAGAATGTTGTGGGACTTCCAATGGGGTTGATGACAATCACAAAGCCTGCATTCCAATGTAACCTATCTGTTGAATCAAAAACAAAGTGCGTAGCTCATCCCATTTACAGTGAAAAGCCACATCGAAGACCAGTTTGATGGCCCATTATAGACTAGAGACCTTTTAGGAGACACTGGGTTGCCCCAGTGTCATCAAACCGAAAACAAATCTAGCAAGAGTGCCTCCTTTTTAGAGGAGCACAACTAATAGAAACACAAATCCTAAAAAACAGAAGAAACTTAATAGACTTTGGAGTGTCTCACTACCATGATACTTCATAGGACAACCCCAACTCCCATCAACCCTACTCATCGACTCAGTTCTATCTGCTCTAAGGGGTCCTCTCCCCATCAGTAACCTCCTAATACAATAACACCCGCCTTCACCAATTCTAATCTGCAACCACAGCCCCCACTTATTCTAATCAACCATTATTTGTAGCGTGGCTAAATTCAGGAGCATTTCCCTGATGTTTTGGAATGTGCCTAGCCTGATTATATTATTTAAAATAGTGTCAAGAGACACACCTGGAAACAATAGACCAATAACTTTAACATCAGTTGTAGGGAAAGTCTTTGATAGATTAGGTGGGTGAACACTGGAAAACACAATTTAAAGAACAGTCAGAAAAGCGAGTCCATATTTAAATAATTTGCTGGTGTGTTTTTTGTTGAAGAAATTATTGACACGGTGAATGGATGGATGGATAATGAGCTGATATTATATACTTGGCATTTTCATAAAACTTTTGACAAAGTTTCGCAATGATTAATAGCTAAAGAAGAAGTCATACAATATAAGGTAAAAGTAAGTTGCTGTTTAGATAATTGATTTAAAAGGTGGAGAAGGCAACCATCAATAAAAACATTTCCGGTTGGAAAAACACTATCAGCACAAACCCCTGATATGGTCTTTGGTCACTTGATTTAAAAAAAATATATAAATGACTTGGATGAGGATGTTGTAAGCAAAATTTTTAAGTGTGCAGATGGAACAAAAATAAGAGGTGGGCCAAATACTGAGGAACACTGTCACCAGATTCAGAGGGCCTTTTTTTTTTAGTTACGTTGATAGCAACAGATGCAGTTCAATATGGATAAGTAAAAATAATATGGGAGAAAGGAACTGGATGAGGAGATAGGTGTTAAATAGAACCACCCTACAGCATTGCCAACAAAAGGGATTTGGAGGCTTATTGTGAATAAATTCATTAAACTATCAGTTCTAAATTAGGCTATAGTTAAAAACAAACATGGTTCTAGGTTGCATTAACAGAAGCAGAGTACAAATCAACTGAATTATTGCCACGGGAACCATCATTCTGACCCAATATGGAATACTGAGTGTAGTTCTAGTTACCTGATCATAGGAAGGATATTCTTGCCTTTTGAGAGTATATGGAGCTGAGCAACAAAGATGGCTGAGTATCATGAGTTTAAGTTATGAGGAAAAGCTGAGGTGGATGAGCTTGTTTTTGTTGGAAAAGAGAAAACTCTGAGGTTACTTAAGTAAAGTTTTTGAAATTAGATGGTACCTGATAAAGTTAATCCAGCAATTTGTTTTTTTTTACTGTGGCAAAGGTTTCAGGGGACGTGAGGTGAACAAACTAAGACATTTGGAGTAAGAAGGGATGTCAGGTTGAACTTTTTCCAGGGAAAGTCAATACAGTGGAGTTCAAGGCAATAAGATATGTTTTTGGAGAGAGAAGGGGTTGAGGGCAATGGTCAGGATAAGTGAGATTGATCAATGAGAAAGGGACGGGCTTGTTGGGCTTTGTGACAAAAATGAATCATTTTTGTCAAAAGAGATTATTCATTGGTATCCTTCTTTCTGGTCACAGAACACACAGGGTTAACATTGCGTACTGCTAGTTGTTTCTGTAGCCTGAAGAAAATATACATTCCAGACTGGCTGATATACACACCTCAGGGAAAGGTCTTGATATGTGTAGGTTGATTGTTGCCATTGTTCTCCGATCCTTCGAAGGGCTAGAAATTCGCCTCCTTTGCGCCTTCCGTTAGCGCCTCCGGGGGGCGATAACGAACACTGTCAGCTTTGCGACCGGGCACGGCGAAAGTACCGATGCCCACGAAATTCCTGTCGAGGTTTGCAGCGGCGGTAACCCCTAGCGCCACGATCTCCTGCGCCCAGAGATTGTGACGTCATCATGCTGCGCATCGCCCCAGTAGCAGACCCGAACTCCAGTTCCGCCCCCTGCAGCATCATCGAGCAATAACACCGACAGCTGCAGGAGGCGTTGTTGGGGAGGCCGGGCACTTGGGGAGCGCTATGTAAAAGGGACGATGGTTGCGTCAATGAAAAAATGTTCTGAATGCGTTACTTCAATTTTTCAGCATTTTCCTCGGCCGCGATCGATCAGCTCTGTGCTCTGCTAGAGTGCTTGGGGCTGATCGTGTCAGATCCCGGCTGCCGTCAGCGACGAGGGACCTCGTTTCCATGCAGAGCCTGCAGCGATGGCCCTTCCCTTTAAGGGAGGGAAGGACCCTCCATTCCTGGCAGTGCTGCCCTCGACATTGGCAGTGCTGCACCACTACCACCCCTCTTACCGGCTTTAGCGCTCCTTCTTGGAGCGCTAAACCGGAAGTTCGCGTCGGAGTCCCTCTCGTAGCGGCCGGTGATAACTTTTGCGGTAGCACAAAAGTATCGCCCCAACTGGGGCGCTACGCAATTTCTCCCCCTGTGTTTGGAACTGATCAATGGGTCAAGCTAGTTCAGTCAATGACCAGCATCCTGTGGGGCTCTCTATAGGATATGTTTGGTTGGCAGCTGTATGGGTAAACACAGTTTTAAATCCTATCGATGACTGACCAGCTAATACAGTTAATACAAATACAGTTTTGGATTTCTTTTTATTATGTGATATCTTTAAAGAAATTTGGAGCTATATTTTGGGTTTTTTGTAACAAGTAGTCAGTTGGCCTGAGGCTGTTGGGGGTATGAAGCTAATGAGAGGGCTTTTTGGTAGCATATAACCATGCCAACAATATAGACCATGCTTCAAAGGTCAATGTTATATTGAGGATTAGCCCAGGAGCAGAGTCTTTGTTGTTTTGACATTTTAAGGAGATAGTATAATTTTGCAATTACTGTAAATGGAATTTACCGCTGGTACTGAGTACTGTTCATTTAGCTGTTTCATAAATTTGTGTCTTGGTTTATAGCCTAAGTCATAGTCTGATGGAGTAAATGTTCTTCTACTTTCCAAAGTAGAGGATATTATGTGGTGGCATGTAATAGATTCCAGTAAGCTAAAGAGCAGCAATCAGGGTTCATTGTTATTTGCATCGGCACCATTAATGGAATTTCATAATTTCTACCTGTTGCAGCTACTCAACAACAACAACTTGTATTTATATAGCGCCTTTAACGTAGTAAAACGTCCCAAGGCGCTTCACAGGAGTACTTTAAGACAAAAAATTTGACACTGAGCCACATAAAGAGAAATTAGGGCAGGTGACCAAAAGCTTGGTCAAAGAGGTAGGTTTTAAGGAATGTCTTAAAGGAGGGAAGAGAGGTAGCGAGGCGGACAGGTTTAGGCAGGGAATTCCAGAGCTTAGGGCCTAGGCAACAGAAGGCACGGCCACCAAAGGTTGAGCGATTATAATCAGGGATGCTCAAGAGGGCAGAATTAGAGGAGCGCAGATATCTCGGGGGGTTGTGGGGCTGAAGGAGATTACAGAGATAGGGAGGGGCGAGGCCATGGAGGGATTTGTAAACAAGGATGAGAATTTTGAAATCGAGGCGCTGCTTAACCGGGAGCCAATGTAGGTCAGCGAGCACAAATATGAGAATAGAATCTTTGATGTATTAATTTTGCACCGACTCTAAAATTAAGAATGGAGAGTCCTGAATTGACTTGAACACCTGACTTCAAATCACAATTTTGACTGACATTCACCTTCAAACTTTCTTTTACTCATGGTATCTGTAGAGGAGCGAGGAACTACTGAGGAGAAAAGAAGGGAAAGCATGGCAATACTCAATAGTCTTGTTGGGAATATACAGGAGATCGTTCAAAGACTCACCTTCAAAATGGAGATCGAATCTCTTTATCTTTACCACTCCCTCCAAAGGTTTCCAGTGATGCGTACCAGTCCCCAAAGTAAACCACTATGAGGTGCACAGAAAGTCCAGGGATGACACGGCCTCACTAATCTACTCTGTGGGGAAGTGGTCAGGCCATGGTTTCTTCCCCCCTGCCCCCGCACCCCGCCCCCACCTCAACAAAACAACCAAGATCGATAGCCCGCCCAGGCGGCGAGTCACAGAAATGAACACACATCCTACCAAACTATGTCATCGCATCGATGTACCAATGCAATGGGTCACCACCTCGTAAATTACCTTTATCTTTAATGCAGTCTTGTCCCTGTTCTGACTGTTCCTCGATTCTCATGGCATTTCAGGCCTTTTCCATAAATCCTTAAGGAAATCCACAGTTAAGAAGCATTAAGATTCAATCTGAAATAAATCTTTTTTTCAGTCAGTGCTATTCTCTCCATGCAGAACATTGTTAAGATAAGATGAAGCTAAATAGATTTTTTTTTTAGGTAAAGAATGTTCTGATGTATCCTGTGGTCAGATTAAACAAACAATATCAGCATTTAATATATTTTGATAGCTTAGCCCCGCTCAAGCTAAGAAAAGGAATCAAATTCCCATTAGATGTAATTAAACAATTGGATTACTGTCCATTTCCTAATAATAGTGATGCACTAAATGGCCAGGGTTTATAAAAGTTTGCTCATGGGATTTAAATGGGAAGAAGAACCACCCCTGCAAATTTCCATTTATATAAAAATATAAGATGGATGGAAAAAGAGGCACCAGGGAATAAAAGAGTACAGGTCTAATTTCAGATATGTCATTATGTATGTAAAATCCCATCCAAGAGTTGTGGCAGTTGTAAAATGTTTAAAATACCCATTTCCTTGTAATGTTTAGAGATGTGTCTGGTTCATACTGCATATAAGCAATGTGTGAATAGGGTGGCCAACCATCCATGATTGTGCTGGAGTCTCCAGGAATTAAAGATTAATCTTCTGGACACTGCTATGAACAACCCAGGGCATCAAAAAAATGTTTTTTGAACGCCTTTGCGTATTAGTTACAAAAAATATTGGAGAAATATTGGGTGGGGGTGGAGGTGGGGGGGATGAATAAAGACTGTTTGACTGAGTGAGGTGGTTGGAGGCTGGAAGTAATTTCATGAACCCTCCAGGAATACGCCCAACTAGAGCTCTAACCCTAAGTGTGAATGCTTCCTATAGGACAGTAATGGTCCCTTATTAAAATAGCCTTGAGATACAAAGGGTCATTTTAATTAACCTGCCTGTTGAGAAAGTTACCATATCAGATTGGCCTCACGTTTTACAACTGCTAGATTTTACTTTCAGTTAAAAAAACGGGCAGCTGAGCCAATCTGATCAATTTCCCAGCAGCTCTTAAACAGATGTAAACCAGTAATAACACACACAACAACTTTTATTTATATAGCGCCTTTAACGTAGTAAAACATCCCAAGGCACTTCACAGGAGCGTTATCAAACAAAATTTGACGCCAAGCCACATATGGAGATATTAGGGCAGATGACCAAAAGCTTGGGCAAAAGCTCCCGGTTAAGCAACGCCTCGATTTTAAAATTCTCATCCTTGTTTTCAAATCCCTCCATGGCTTCGCCGCTCCCTATCTCTATAATCTCCTCCAGGTTTACAACCCTTCACGATATCTGCACTCCTCCAATTCTGGCCTCTTGAGCATCCCTGATTTTAATTGCTCTACCATTGGCGGCCGTGCCTTCAGCTGCCAAGCCCCTGAGCTCTGGAATTCCCTCCCTAAACATCTCCGCCTCGCCACCTCTCTTTCCTCCTTTGAGACGCTCCTTAAAACCTACCTCATCTGCCCTAATATCTCCTTATGTGGCTTGGTGTCAAATTTTGTTTGATAACGCTCCTGTGAAGCGCCTTGGGACATTTTACTATGTTAAAGGCGCTATCTAAATACAAGTTGTTGTGTGTGTGTTATTACTGCTTGCACATGTGGTACAACCCAAAAAAACTGCTGCCTCTCAGACCACGTGTGAGATAACCTAAAAGACTCACTTCAACTCATCACATGTATGGTATGAAAACAATCTCTAAGAAATTACATTTTGGTTATTTCCACAAGGCCATTTTTAATTGCAGCTGCACAATGTGAACTTGATATTGAAGTGGGTTAGTTCCTGGGAGAACGTAAAGAAAACAATGCCAAAAGTGACAGGAAGAGGGTTTACTGGAGAGTCTAGCGTAAGTGGTGCATGGAGCAAGGTGAAGTGGAAATCAATGCAAATGTACATGCTGCATTAACTATTGTAAGTGGGGGGAGATGAGGCATAATTGCTGCAGGGCAATGAAAACAGGACTGGAGTCTGTGCAGCCCTTTGATTGCTTAGTATGGTTCTGGTAAACGTGGTAGACCTGGACTTCCTCTGAAGTTTTCTTTTTTCTTTAAGGTAATCACCCATGCTTACTTTGTTTCATGACCACATTGTGCTAGTTTCACTGCTGTAAGGTGTCTCAGATTGAAATTCTCTTTTCATACGTTAAGACCAGGGCTCAAGCCCGCAAGTTAATTGTTGGAAATTGGGGCACAGTTCAAGAATTAACATAAAGTGTTGGAAATTAGGGTTGTGTGGCATAAGGTCAGGGCAGGGCTCAAGCCTGCACATGAAGCATTGGGAATTAAGAGTGTATTTATAAAGTATTTACAACACCGAAACAGGCCATTTGGCCCAACAGGTCCATGCCGGTGTTTATGCTCCACACTCGCCTCCTCCCAACCGTCTTCATCTCATGTGTGGCATGATTGAACTCCCTCGTCTATTGAATGAACCTTTCTGAAAAATTCTGAGTTGCTCTCAATATTGCTTAAAGTTGGTCATGGGTGGAGGGGTAAACAGTTCCAAATAGGTTAGATGACACAAACAACTTCAGTTTCCCAAAACACCCACTTGATCTACTATCTAATAAAAACAGATATACATAGTAAATAAAACTCGATGATGGAATAATCTGGCCGGTCCAGCTGCCCACTTGGTAGGTCAAGAAAATGCTCCAGTCTAGACATGAAGTCTGGCTATCTTGGGAGTGTCCCTGAGTATGGCATGGGAAAATAGTGTCTTGTTTATCACTAGGGAAATGCTAAGTATAAATAACAATGACCAGGGCTAAACAATTTAAAACCTGAATGGTGAGCGGCCAATGTCTTAGGGGTTCATTCTGTTGCATTGTGTAAATATTCTGGGCAGGGATATCACAAAGTGACTGCACATGATCTCACACATGGACTTGAATTTCTCAATGTCCATCAGTACTTCTGACCATTTGAATACGGAAGAGAATTTTAATTCTGTATCCAAATACAACAAGACCTGGTCCCAAGTGTTCTCCTGCTAATAATGTTTTGTGCGGTTTATTCAACGCTGGAGAGATTTTAAAAATATATTTTCTTTGCGACGTGAGTTCACATTGACATGTTCAAACCACTGCTGCTACTAAACACAAGGAGCTGTATTTTCCGCCATTCACTAATTTTAGAGTACGGTAGATGTATATTAACAGTGGGGAAATACCGATAGAAATCCCTAACAAACTATCCTGAAATTGGTTCAGGGAAATTTAATGAAAAGAAAAATCGAGTTTTGCCTGTTGAAGGCCACTCATGAGAAATTGGTGCAGAATTTTACTGGAGAAGGGGAAGAGATGTAAACACAGAGTAAGTTTTGAATTCCTAATCTGACCTGGCATTAGCTGAAGGGTACGATTTTGAAGTATCATCACAGCAATAATAAAAGTGAATAATACAGAGGAGTTTCCTGGTGCACAACCTGGGTGCAGCAGCCACTGCTATGTATCTCTAAGTGCAGCACGAGCAGAAGCCGTAGGATGTAAGCAACTCATAGGACTAACTACCCAAAGCAGATCTTCCACGAGAGAATGCCTATCTGGGTATGACTGGAGCAGTGAATAATAAGGATCAGGACCAGATGGGAGGGTGTGACTGCGGTGTACCATCTGGTTCACAAAGACCTACATGGACAATTAAGATCTGCACTGCTGCACCAGTGCCAGTGAAGGCAACCATTGCCTTCAACATTTATGATGCGGAGATGCCGGTGTTGGACTGGGGTGGACAAAAATGAGAAGTCGCACAACACCAGGTTATAGTCCAACAGTTTTATTTGAAATTACGAGCTTTCGGAGCTCTGCTCCTTCTTCAGGTACAGTGAGGTACACTGTACCTGAAGAAGGAGCAGAGCTCCGAAAGCTCGTAATTTCAAATAAAACTGTTGGACTATAACCTGGTGTTGTGCGACTTCTCATTTTTGTTCAACATTTATGCCACAGGGACCTTCCAGGTATCCACATGGGACATCTATATACATTTGAAGCCATTTGAAGCCATTTATGCAACTAACAATCTTATGGCACATCTAAATAGGAGAGCCTATTATTCGACAACATATGAACCAGAAAATAATACATATTAAATGGCCCAGAAATTCCGATCGCAAGCCTCCCGCGAGCGGAGGGCTGCGATCTGGAAAAATCTGCGCCAAGACAGGAGGGCTCCCGGGAGGCACAGAGTTCCGTTCCTGGGCCTCTCCAAACTGCCGGTGCGCAGGGCCCACGTATCCCAGAGGCGCATGCGGTTCACAGCGTCCCTGGGATCACATGGGCCCTGGGGAGCCAATCAGAGAAGGGAATCTCCCTTCATACATTTGACAGGAAGGCCTGTCAAATATATGAATAGAGATCACCCCCAAAACATAAATTTAAAAAAAAAAATCACATTTTTAAAATGACTTTAAATTACAATAAATTAAGTATTTTAAACAAAAATTTTATTTTTTGAAAAAAATAATTAAAGTTTTTAACAGGGCTAAAAATAAACTTACCTTTCTTTGAAGTATTTTTAAATGATAAAGCAGTGGAATTTTTTTTTTTTTACTTTTTTCAACTCTTACCCTGGTAAAAGCAGGCGCCTGCTTTTACCAGGCGCAAGAATGGTAAGTGTTTTCTGCGGGCGGAGGGTCACCAAAAAACGGAACTCTCCACCCGCAGAGGCCCTTCTCCCGGGCAGGCGGAGGATCTGTCAAGAGCTTTCTTGACAGATCGGAAATGCCGGTTTCCAGCGCATGCGCAGTGCATGCCTGAAATCAGCATTTCCGATGTCTCTACGGGTGAGTACACAGCACGTACACACCCGTAGGGATCGGAATTTCTGCACCATTACTTTCATTTTGAGAAAATCAGATGTAACACAACTCTTTTGAAGAAGGATGGAAAGCCAAGTTCAGTGATTTGCTCAAAGGAAGTGCAGTTTGGAGATAGAGCTAAATAATTTAGTACCAATTTTTTCATGCTTTCTTTGAACCACTGGAAGTTTGGAATCACTGATTTTACCCTTTGGGCAGTTAAAATCAGCCGGGTGACTTACCCGCCAACATCCCGTTGTCTGGAATTTTAACCTGCTCTTCTGAGCAAGTGGCCAGGACACCCACCTGAAGCCAGCGGGGTCCTTCTTTGAAAATGCAGATCGAGGTCTGATGAGGTCATTGGGTCCTGACTGCAATTTTAACTGGTGGCCTGAGTGGGGAATCGTTGTGCCTTTCCCATCAGGCGAAGACAGCGGGAAGAGGCTCCAGGGTCAGAAGTGGGTCAAACAGGTAAGTTTTAAAAACTTTTCTTTTTTACTTTCCTTGTGGGGCGAGGAGGGGCGGGAGTGCCCCCCTGCCACTCCCCCCACCGCGACTATCTTGCTGTTGGCTACTTCGGTGGTGGCCAACGTCCTCCTGCCGCCAGCAGTTCCACTCCCGCCTGTCGGCAACATGTAGTTGAGGAGAGGAAGTTTACATCACTTGGGCCTCATATGCTTCTGAGGTCGGGGAGGTTTCGCGCTTGCCTCGACCACCCCGCCCCACCCCACCGAATCCCCCCGCCCCCCCCACCCAATTTTTGCTCCCGGTTAAAATTGGGGCTTTATTAATTATCTTTGCTGGGGTTTTTTCCACAAGGCTTAACATTAGTTAAGAATACATATGTACCAACTCTTGAAATAGTTTAGTAATTTTTCAACAATGTGGGTTGAAATCATAGAATTTCCCTCAACAAGTAGTAAATGTGATGAGTGGAAACCTTAGCCTGTCTTACATGGGGAATGCAATGAAATGTTTAAAGTGAAACAACTTCAAATGTTGGAAATCTGAAATAAAAGCAAAAGATGTTGGAACTACACAGTAGTACCATTTGAAAAGAAAAAAACCTAGGTTAAAGTTTTGGATAGACTGACAAAAGGTTTCCATATGAACAACTACTTTTTAGACAGACCTTCCATTCCTTTCTAATGTCCTGGAACACATTGTTACCTCACAACTATTCTCTTATTTGTCTTACCACTCTCTGTTCAAAGCCCTCCAATCAGGCTCCCACAGCACTGAAAGCAAACTCTTCAAAGTCGCTAATGACATCTTATATATGATTATGCCCATGGCTCCCTGTTCCTCCTTATCCTGCTTGCCCTCTTCACTGCCTTTGGTACTGTTGATCTTTCCATTCTCCTCAAACGTCCCTTCTTGAACATCTCTCCTCCACAATCCACTTCCATGCACTGTTCTCCCCTGGTTCCACTCCGACCTGTTGCACCATAGAGATTACATCACTTGTCACTTCAAATGGTTTCTCCTTCCATGCCCACACAGACGTAGAGGGCAGCGGAGTAGTGATGGGTTGGGGTAGGGATTGAGGGGTCAAACTACCCAAGAGGGGAAAAATAAAAGGTGGCATGACTAGGTGAGGAAACAGAAGAAAAGAGCCCAAGAGGGGTCAAGAGAAAAAAAAAACCCAGAGAAACGGCAGAAATATCTGTTTTTAACCAATTATGCTGTTTTTCCAGGGGTTTTGTCAGTCTCTTGCCAGAGAACCTCTGTGGAATTTCCAGGCAACAGTTTGATTTGCTACAGTACAAGAGTACTGAGTACACTGCCAGCTGCTGCAGTGTAATATTAGAGAGTATTGTTCAAGTTATAGTACAGTACCAATAAATACTGTCTCAGGTGGTATTGTACAGTTGGATACAATTCCAGTCACTATAGTACAATAATAATGGTTACAATTCCAGTCAGTACAATACACCAGCAGTAGACACAGTTCCAGTCAGTACAGTACAAGTGAATATAGTCCCACTATTACAGCAAAGCACTTGTTCTAGTTAAAATACCAGTTCAGGTCGATATAGTACAATTGCCCAAATTCCCAATATATACTCCCGGGGGCTGAAACTCTGCACCAGTAACATGAATTTATAAAACGGAGTGACTGCTGCCAATGACCGGAAGCTGCGCAGAAGCATACTGTGCATTAATCTGGAACCGGAAGTATGCTGTTTCTGTTTTCTTTCCCCAGAGCCTGCTACCTCCCTGGCATTTCCCCAGAGCCTGCTCCCTCCCCGGCATTTCCCCCCAGAGCCCGCTACCTCCCCAGCATTTCCCCCCAGAGCCCGCTCCCTCCCTGGCATTTCCCCCCCCCCCCCAGAGCCCGCTCCCTCCCCGGCATTTCCCCCAGAGCCCGCTCCCACCCTGGCATTTCCCCCCAGAGCCCGCTCCCTCCCTGGCATTTCCCCCCCATAGCCCGCTCCCTCCCCAGCATTTCCCCCCAGAGCCCGCTCCCTCCCTGGCATTTCCCCCCCAGAGCCCGCAACCTCCCCAGCATTTCCCCCCAGAGCCCGCTCCCTCCCCAGCATTTCCCCCCAGAGCCCGCTCCCTCCCCAGCATTTCCCCCCAGAGCCCGCTCCCTCCCCAGCATTTCCCCCCAGAGCCCGCTCCCTCCCCAGCATTTCCCCCCAGAGCCTGCTCCCTCCCCAGCATTTCCCCCCAGAGCCCGCTACCTCCCCGGCATTTCCCCCCAGAACCCGCTCCCTCCCCGGCATTTACTCCCCCAGAGCCCGCTCGCTCCCCGGCATTTTTCCCCAGAGCCCGCTCGCTCCCCGGCATTTTCCCCCAGAGCCTGCTCGCTCTCCGGCATTTTCCCCCAGAGCCCGCTCCCTCCCCGGCATTTTCCCCCAGAGCCCGCTCCCTCCCTGGCATTTCCCCCCAGAGCCTGCTCCCTCCCTGGCTTTTCCCCCCCAGAGCCCGCTCCCTCCCCGGCATTTTCCCCCAGAGCCCGCTCCCTCCCCAGCATTTCCCCCCAGAGCCCGCTCCCTCCCCAGCATTTCCCCCCAGAGCCTGCTCCCTCCCCAGCATTTCCCCCCAGAGCCCGCTACCTCCCCGGCATTTCCCCCCAGAACCCGCTCCCTCCCCGGCATTTACTCCCCCAGAGCCCGCTCGCTCCCCGGCATTTTTCCCCAGAGCCCGCTCGCTCCCTGGCATTTTCCCCCAGAGCCTGCTCGCTCTCCGGCATTTTCCCCCAGAGCCCGCTCCCTCCCCGGCATTTTCCCCCAGAGCCCGCTCCCTCCCTGGCATTTCCCCCCAGAGCCTGCTCCCTCCCTGGCTTTTCCCCCCCAGAGCCCGCTCCCTCCCCGGCATTTTCCCCCAGAGCCGCTCGCTCTCCGGCATTTTCCCCCAGAGCCCGCTCCCTCCCTGGCATTTCCCCCCCAGAGCCTGCTCCCTCCCTGGCATTTCCCCCCAGAGCCTGCTCCCTCTCCGGCATTTTCCCCCAGAGCCTGCTCCCTCCCCGGCATTTTCCCCCAGAGCCCGCTCGCTCTCCGGCATTAACATTTTTTTTTTTTTAATGAACCCGCTCCCGTAATGAGCCGGAAGCACGCATGCGCTGAACGCTTCTACACAGCTTCCGGTTCGTTGGCAGCAATCGTGTCCTTTATAAAATGACCCCTCTAGCACAAACATCCCACAAGAGTGTAGACAGGAACCCAGTGACTGCACCCAAATTGTGACTGATGTAATAATCAAGTTTACAACACTGAAAATCACATTCATGCAAGATACTGTACAGTAGCTAGCACTACTGATCCCGAGCAAACTCCACTATATCATTCACTTTCAATAAAAACAGAATCTTGTGCAGTACAGTGTGTGATAGCATTGTTATTAAATGTTCGTCTATGACCTTGTAACTCACTTCCAACTGCGTTGTTTATGAATTATGACATGATGTACAAACATTTAACAATGGTATCACATGCTGTACCAGTTTTTGGATCCTCTACTCAGTACCAGGTTTGCTAGCAGTTGTTCCAGCAAGGTCAAAGGAACAAATTTCATTACTTCGCATGCTTCGTTGAGTCTACTTTTGCACTGGCTTAACAAGCGTGCTGCCAAAAGTAAACGTCTTTTCAACTGTTGTTTCAAAGTTCCTGACAATGTCCAAGAATTCCAGCTGGCCCCTATGGCATGAATTGATTGCATGTGGCACTGGACATTAGCATTTCTGCGGACTGACTTTCGCAATTCTCCAAGCACTTCATTTTAAGCAATTCATCACCATCCTCGGCCTCGTTCATTCTTAACATACTGGATAGCGTGGAAGTTTCAAAGCAGCATTGGTGACATGGATTTGTGTTTTATCAGTAAATGGGGTGTTACATGAATTCAGTTGAACAGAGAGCGTGAGGTTATTGCCAATGTCTAGGACCCATAACAGGCAGCAGATTGGCAAGTGTGGCACTTCAGAAGTTACATTGCAGTATTTGTCACTGCAAAATAAGCGAGCAGCCCGAAAGCATGGCTTCTTTCTATGTTGGGAAGCTGCGGAACCAGTCGAAGTTAATGCTGTCAAAAGTCTACCACTCAAGTTTAGAAAGTGTCAGCTGTGGCTCAGTGGTAGAACTCTCACCTCTGAGTCAGAAGGTTGTAGGTTTAAGTCCCACTCCAGAGTCTAACTCAATCCCTTTTGAGATATTACTGCATATGTAGACCAGGGGAAGTAGATGCATACATGGGGTTGGATTTTTCTGTGGGAGTGTGTCAAGGTGTCAGCCTTGGAAGCAGTCTCGCCTTTGAGTCAGAAGGTTGTGGGTTCAAGTCCCACTCCAGAGATTTGAGCACAAAATCTAGGCTGACACTCCAGTGCAGTACCGAGGGAGTGCTTCACTGTCGGAGCTGCCGTCTTTTGGATGAGACGTTAAACCGAGGTTTCCTCTGCCCTCTCAGGTGGACGTAAAAGATCCCGTGAGACTGCTTCCAAGGCTGACACCTTGACACACTCCCGTGACACTATTCGAAGAAGAGCAGGGAGTTATCCCATGTCCTGGCCAACATTTATCCCTCAACCAACAGCACCAGAAACAGATGATCTGGTCATTTATCACATTGCTGTTTGTGGGACTTTGCTGTGTGCAAATTGATGGCTGTGTTTCCTACATTATGTGATTACAGTTCAAAAGTACTTCATTGGCTGTAAAGCATTTTGGTATGTCCTGAGATCGTGAAAGGCACTTTCTTTCTTAGTAATGGCGATAAAGTCACAAAAAGATGAAGTTGTTAAAATGTTACAAAGATTAAAGAAATTAGCTTTTCCTGATCTGTGTTCTATAGTATAATGTTGACTTAAGGAAACTCCTTCATTTTGTTGTCTTTCTCCTTCTGGAAACTAAACCACTCAGGCTGATGTGTTCCTGCTAGTACGTTGGTGCTTTGAGCCTGGACTTCAACAACCTCCCTGACTGCCACCTCAGTCTGAGTCCAGAGGTGCAGAACCTAGGCATCAAGTTCAACCCCAAGTTTGATTTCCTTCCCATCACCAAGGCTGCTTTCTTTCACTTTTGAAACTAACTTACCTTACTTCTTTTTCACTGCTGCCAAAATCCTAATCTATAGCTTTATTGTCTCAACCCTGGACTTCTCTGATACCCTCTGCAGGCTTACCCACAAACTACAACTAATTTAAAACTCTGCAGGCCACATCCTCACCCACACAAAATCCCGCAAGCCCATCACTGCTGTCCTTGCCAAGATCCATTGGTTTCCCATGCCACAGTAATTAATTCCAACATCCTTGCCAAGGTCATGCCATCCCACTTCTGTGATCTCCTCCAGCTGTATGTCCCCATGCACACTCTGTGCTCCTCTGACAGTAGTTTAATCCATATTCTCTGCTCATTCTACTGCACCATTGGCAGCCAATCTTTCAATGCTCCTGTCCTCTAACTCCCTCCCCCCCTCCCCAATCCATTTCACCTCTCTACCTCCTTCCCTGAATTCAGAAGCCTCCTTAGAAATATTTCTCTTTGATTGTGCTTGCACTGACCCCTTTCTCCACTACCTCCTTCTCCCTCTTCCATTTCACCAATTTCTATAGCAATCATCGTGCAGGAAAATCAATGGATTGCTACAGAAATGTAAATTGTTTATTGCATGCAAGCCTTTCGTCGATCTTGCTAATAGATAATAAGAATTTTTGACCTTTTCGAGGTTAGGGATCTCAGTGTTAGTGAAATTACATTTTTTTTTACTACTTTTCAAAAGTGGCAAAATTGAGTTTGCTTTAGATAGTGGAGTAAATCTTCCTCTGTACTACGCTGATATAGCTTAATCCCAAACCCAGAAGAGCACCTTCCACATTACAACATGACATTTCCATTTCCTTATTGCTTCTGTGAGTGAGATTACCCAATTAGTGCTGAATTCTGGGAAATTTCATGCTGTGGGCAATTTCATGCTCTTGTCTAATAGGAACTGGACTGAGACTTCCCAGACTCATTTTACTGAACAGTATTACAGCCATGAGAGAGAGGAGGCTTTTATTGAACTTTGATCCCAGAGGTGAGAGAAAAATATTCTAAATCATTGTGCCATGCAGCTTCCTGTCAGCGAGGAGACCTTCATCCCATTAACCTGGACTTGATTTAAACCCATGTATCAAAGGTGAAAGATCAGTATTTTAAATCACCGTGTCATCAAGTCCCTCCATGGAACTAGTTGTGATAATTCTAACAGTAAATTAATTGAGCCGGGCGCTTTTCATAGATTGGCGTGCATTTATTGTCCTGACGACTTCTCGCACGTTGGTCTGTCAGAAGGAGAATAGCCTGCGTAGTTCGAGATTGTTGAGCCAGATGTTTTCAGGTTCACTGTTCTCTTCCTTGCCAGCCTTCATCGCAACTCCTCTGCAATTCCTTTCTCGGTACGCAGCTATTGAATACATTGGTCATTTATTCTTGTATTTCTTAGGGTAAATGGTCCTAATGTTTGGGTCGAATTACTGTTGCTAATTGAATAAGATTATAAAGGAAATTAAATTCATGTATTTTACAAGCTGAAAATGTCTTAGCACTTGAAGGGTTAAATATATTATAGACCGGCCATGCTATTAAATATTGATAAATAGAAAATTTGATCTGTCGAGATTTCAAAATAATTCAATAAATATATTTTATTTACTTACCTGCAAGACAGAGCAGGCGCTTTTTACAATAAAATTTTGCCCATAAAATATTTTTAAGTATTGGCAGCTGTGTATGTAGCTTGTTAATAACGATTGAAGCATCTGTTAGGAATAGTTAACTTTTTTTACACATTCTTGTCCAACATGCCTGGAGCTGAATCTGCTGATGGTTCAGTCTCCGCAGACTATAGCAGACACATAGGAGGGGACAAAAAGAGAGAGAGAGAGATGGAGGGAGAGAGAGAGACAGAAAACACAGATGGAGAGACTCAAAGAGAGGAAGGTAAAGACAGACTGAGGAAAAAGGGAAAGAAAATGAAATATGGCCAAATATATGAACAGTTGAGTGAAACGATTGTGTCAGAATTAAGCTCAAGGTGAAAAAGTGATCATTGCTCATTCCCATTCTTGCTGTTCCTCTATGTTAACCTGATCAAATTTCTCCGATCTCCCTCTCAAATCCTCAGGGTCTTGCATGTATGTCTTGAGACCCCTACCCTTCTCTATTCTCCCCCCTCTCTCACACTCCCTCAGTATCTCTCAAATTAGCAACTTCAGTCATCAGTTCAGGGAGGTACATCTTAGCAAAAATGAAAGCACTGAATGTGAGAACAGCACCAAAGTAAAAATACATTAATATTAAAGAAGCTGAATATTTACTCCTACAAATGGACAAATCATTTTGTTGTGTCAGCCCTTCTCTTTGTAACTACACACAGTCATTAATATTCCCACCGTATGAATAGCACAGTGCTTATTAAATATCATTCTGCCTGAGTATTTAATGCAGCTTTCATGACAATCGATAACTGAACCAATCCAGATTTATTTTATTTCATTTTAATATTTCCCCTTGCATTACATTAGTGCTCCAGCACTTCAGGTTCTCCCACCTCCGCAGTGCCAGGCACCATTCATTGACTGAAAGAGTGATTGGGCAACCTCTTCCCACTACTTTGTTAATACCAGTCTGCAACTGGCTGTAAAAGAGACGGTGATGTTTTGCTCTCCCTTAAAGGAACATGTAATGGCCCCCCTACTCCCTTTAATGGAGAGTAAGAATGACTTTCTGGTCATTCTTAAAGGAAAGTGGTAATTTTAACCATATTTTCTCCTTCAAATGAATGACCGTCTATGTGCAGACATTTTACGTTTGTACGCAGAAGCTTATACTCTACCTGTATTAGTTTTGGTTTCCCCACAAGATATTTCTTAGACTGCACTCCGATGATATAAAAGAAACACTGTACAATCTGACAGTATGTCAAAGACAGCAGGGTAATTCACGCAAGAGTGCTGCTTGACACTGGACGTCTATCTATGTGCTGTTGCGTTTTGCAACAATCTATTAATGAAAACCAGGTTTCCTCCACTAGAAAAGGCCTCTGCTCTTATATATTTTACAAAAGGCAGCCAGTTCACAGCAGCATTGGAAAAGGCTTGCAGACAGGCTGCCTGGCCACCCTTTCGGACATGAAATCGTGGTGTGAGGTGTGCTACATGTTGTGGTAAGGGGGGTGAGGTGGGTAAAAGAGAGGGGAGAATCCTACAGAAGAGGGCGGCGGGGGGGGGGGGGAACCGCTTTACAAAAGCGGACTGAACATAAACTTAAAAATATAAATTTGCAGATTAGATGACTGCCAATGAGTCACAAAGTTGTAATTCCATCGAGCGGTTCTGATGATGTCATAAAATGGTTTATGAACAACCAACAGAACCCCTGGGATTGAAATAGTACAGTCTTAAACTCGGCAACAGGCATCTGCTGCTCTTTATTACGTATAGTCTGACATTTATTTAAAAAATAAAATTTGTTTTGATACTTTTTTATTGTAATATGTGGGCGTGCTAACCATGCCAGATGCCGTGTAGAGTACACTTGGGTGAAATGTTAATAAAATAAGAGGTAGGAGTTTAAAATATGGTATCATACAGCTGGTATCAATACAATACAGGAAAATATGTACATAGAAAGGAAGAAGAAAGAAAGACTTGCATTTCTATAGCGCCTTTCATGACCATCGGACGTCTCAAAGCGCTTTACCGCCAATGAAGTACTATTTGAAGTGTAGTCACTGTTGTAATGTGGGAAACGCGGCAGCCAATTCGCGCACAGCAAGCTCCCATAAACAGCAATGTGATAATGACCAGATAATCTGTTTCTGTTATGTTGGTTGAGGGATAAATATTGGCCAGGACACCGGGAATAACTCCCCTGCTCTTCTTCAAAATAATGCCGTGGGATCTTTACGTCCACCTGAGAGAGTAGACGGAGCCTCAGTTTAACGTCTCATCCAAAAGACAGCACCTCCGACAGTGCAGCACTCCCTCAGCACTGCACTGGAGTGTCAGCCTAGCTTTATGTGCTCAAGTCCCTGGATTATACCTACATTATATATCCTATATGCTGTATTACATCATGCACTATATGTTGGAGAATATATAATATAAATTTCAATACATTGTACACTATGTATGATATATTTAGATCACATACATATATTGCCCATTATAAAATGTGCCATACTAGTTGACATGAATCTGTCATTCATGAAAGAAAGACTTATGAAATAATACTGAGTGGCCTGCGGGTGGCGCTGTCCAGGGAGAGTATAAATACTCAGGCACGGGCCCAACTTGCGCAGGACATTCTTAACAGGAACTAGTGAAGGACACAACTAGACCTCCATGTTGTAAAACAGTTGATTAAATTGACGTAAGAAAACTACTAGGCACTTGAAAGCTTTGTTTAACGCTTGGACCAAGTGCCTAGTAGTTTTCTTACGTCATTAGTATAATATAATATATTGTATGTTAGAATATCCCATAAACTACATGATATAATATATACATAGTATGCCACGTGCTATACAATAGACACTTTAAAAAAAAATTAGTTCATGGGATGTGGGCGTCACTAGCAAGGCCAGCATTTATTGCCCATCCCTAGTTGCCCTTGAGAAGGTGGTGGTGAGCCGCCTTCTTGAACTGCTGCAGTCTGTGTGGTGACTGTTAGGGAGGGAGTTGCAGGATTTTGACCCAGCGATGATGAAGGAATGGCAATATACTTCTAAATCAGGATGGTGTGTAACTTGGAGGGGAACTTGTAGGTGATGGTGTTCCCATGCACCTGCTGCCCTTGTCCTTCTCGGTGGTAGAGGTCGCGGATTTGGGGGGTTACTGTCAAAGAAGCCTTAGCGAGTTGCTGCAGTGCATCTTGTAGATGGTACACACTGCAGCCACAGTGCGCTGGTGGTGGAGGGAGTGAATGTTTAAAGTGGTGGATGGAGTGTCAATCAAGCGGGCTGCTTTGTCCTGGATGATGTGGAGCTTCTTGAGTGTTGTTGGATGAAGGATGGATCTTTAGGGAGTGCATGCTGATGCCAGTCTTGAAGAGTGGGAGATACGACCTGAGAAGAGAGAGCCATTGACTATGTCAGTGAGCACTGGGCTGAGAAAGGAATGGGGATTTGGGTCAAGCGGGTGGTTCTCGTGGAAGAGATAAGGTCGGTGCCAGTTTTTAGGGAGATGGGGAGAAGCTGTAGAGTGAGTTCCTGAAATTGCTGCTGGAGGTGAAGATGGGGGGAGCAGCGGCAGGGGATCAGAGAAGTTGGTTGTTTGTCGAGATAAAAGCCTGGGATTGTCCTTACCCACCAGAATAATGCAGGAGTTATGGGAGGATTTGGACAAGGAGAAGGAGGGATTGCTTTGGATGATTAAGCCAGATCTGGCAGTCAACAAGTAGCTCAATCATGCATTAGATGCATGCCACCTTATGGCCCTCGGCTTTAAAACCATGGAAATGTCCATTATACCAGGTGTACTATACATTACAATATGCTGTTTATTCTATATTGGCTTTTAAACAACTACAATGAATATTCTCTAATATGTAAGATAGTTGTGTATAGGTGTTGTCTATGAAGTGCTTAAAGCAATAGGAAAATTCTCAGTGGCTGTTATGGGCAGAGGGTTCGTGACATTGGTAGGTTGATGAAGACACTCAGTGCATTTTGCTGCAGCACTTGCTGACCAAGCAGTTTTGGCTCTCTTCCTTCTTAACAGCTCGTAATTACAGTTTAATTCCAATGAAAAGCTGCTTTAATTATTTAAACATGCTTTTCAGTGGAATACTGTTAAGAAGCCCTGTCTACAGTTCCATGTTAGTACAGTGTTGTACATCTTGAGGGATTTTTTTTTAATGTGGACTTGGCTGCCAGTTACATTAACTGTACTATCTCCTTCACTGATCCGTCACAAGTTTATGCTGGAGTCTGTAAAAATAAATTATTTCTGTGTTTTGTTATTTCATCTGTGTTTTTCTTGCTAAAGTTTGCTTCTTAACTTAATGCAGCAATCTGTGGTGCTGTGTCTGAGCTGTGCTGAATACACAGTAGCTGGCAGATTCCAAATTTACAAAATGGACAAGCCAATCATTGGAAAAGGGATGCTGTGGATTTGATCCTTGAGTCAGGCAGCACCACATGCACAAAGACAAAGTTCAAATCATAGAATGTTACAGCACAGCAGGAGGCCATTCGGCCCACCATGCCTGTGCCGGCTCTTTGAAAGAGCTCTCCAATTAATCTCACTCACCTGCTCCTTCCCCATAGCCCTGAAATTTTCTCCCCTTCAGGTATTTATCCAATTCCCCTTTGAAAGTTACTATTGAATCTGCTTCCACCGCCCTTCAGGCAGTGCATTGAAAGGGTAGCGGACTTTGGTTTTGGCTCTAAGCTCACCTCAGGTATTTCAGGTTTGTCCAGCTTTGATTATGATACAGGTAATCTCAAAGTTAAATCCAAAAGTGAACTACAGGATTTCTCAACTGGGTCCAACTATCAAAAGCCAAAACTGGAAATCCGAGAATCAATTCCCTTTACCTTCTCCTCTCCTGAAGGCATTAACTCTTCCAGAGGTATGGTTTCACAGACGCCTTGCACAAGTCATTGTTCTTAATATGAGTGTCAGGATACTAATATGCCAGGTAGCTGAATCTGATCCTCTTCTCACCTGGCATTCATATGTGCACTTTCCAGCAGGGATCACTGGATAGCGATCGGGAATATGAAAAATATTTGATTTCCCGTCCCTGGTCCCCACCTTCCTTAATTCAAGAGCACTGAGGCTAATTGCAGCACTCCTAGATCAACTAACTCAGCACCAACTGGACATTGAACCTGGGACTATCCTGATCTGCACGGCTTAGTTACACACTCCTTTTACCAACTGAGCTATCGGGTAGTCCTGAGAAATCATTTTTCCATGGAATGATTTTTTTTTTGTTCCTGTGGAAACTGTTTCTTCAGTTTAGACACCAGGTGGAACGGAGCTGATCGAACAACCTCACTACTGTTTCTGAATAGGTCCAGGCATGAAAGCATCCACAAAGGAGGAAAATTACTTTATGCTGGAATCGATTAACAATATTATTGAGACTATAAATCAGACTTGGATAAACACCAGGGAAATTCTCCTTCAACCTCCTATCACCCAGGTAAATGGGGATAAAAAAGTGATACAAACATTTCCAATTTGGGAGCCTCTGTAGTTACAGTTCCGAACTAGCTTCCCCCACCCCTCCTCCCCTCACCCCTTCCCCAGGCAAGACTCTATAGCTGAAATGATAGAGGTTGCAAGGATACACACCACAATCCTTATTGTAAGCACAAGGAGCGCATAATTTCAGCTGGGGTAAGGGCCCTCCATGAGATTTATCAGCAATCTGAAGATGTGGACAATGATCCCCCCCCCACCCCCCCCCCACCCCCCAGGTTAGTATACTGAATATACATTTTGGAAATGGGAAGGGAAATACTCCTTTGTACCAAAAGAGATATCTGTTCTGTGGACTGATAATCACACAACTACAGACATGTCAAGTAAGTGAATTCTTATCTCAAAACTGAATTTGCTCCTTAAATGCAGCCTTCTGTAAAAGAGAACAGATTCGCCACTTAGGCCAAGCATTGCTTTGCTTCGTAAAACAGAAGTACACACACAAGTATATTGTCAGTTGACTGAGCAAATGCTTTGCGAGATTCCCTCGACACTACCTAGCACTGTGATAAATAAGCCTGAAAGCCACATAATAATTAACCTAATATAGTAAAAACAGAACATTTGGAAAGTTGACTGGATGCTTTGGCAAGGGATTTTTCAGGGCTTGCTTTGTACAAACCACTTCAATAAAAGAAGAATCTTGTGAATTTGCTCTGAAAGAACTCAGCAGCAATCAGGGTCTAGCTGTGCCCAGTGATAGGAAACTGAAATCGAGGCATGTGCCAAGTAGCAGACTGCTGAGTGTAGGACGACGGAGGATTATAGTGGAAATAAACCTGTTGAAAGTTAAAAAGATAACAAAGTGATCTTTAAGGAAGGGAGGAAGGAAAAGGTCAATATGTTTTGCAGCTTTCTGCTGCTCAGCACAAAATACACCCATTCAGGGCACATTGGTTGGGAATTACATGCAGGAAGTTACGCTAACTGCAGCTTTGATTACATGGCAACAAAATTAAATGATTATTAAAATTATACAATTATTTAAGTGTTCTTAAATCCACAAATGGGCCTTTCACGAGACTGAACTCTGCCTGAACTGTGAAAGGACTTGGCATTTTTTTTTTAATGCACTGAAGGTCGGTCTTGCCGAGCCCTCTGACTTTATAAAATGATTCGAGTCTGATGCAGCAATTAGGATATTTGCTAAAATGCTTTGAACTGTTACTGTTAGTGAAGTACCAATTGCAGAACAAGAATGTGGGGAAATTTGAATGTTTTTATTCTGGCATTAATGAGATGTAATTAATGCTGAAAGTTGATGATTGGAAAGATGAGCAGGGGATACTTCAGCCTTTTTCATCCTAGGTTTTGGGTCATTGTAACAGATTAATGTAAAAGCAACAAAAAAATTAATTTCTGGCACAAAATAGAATAATTCACCCAAAAAAGTGCAACAGTAATTCAGATTCTAGATTCTAAACCTTCCAAATGCACATCCTCCTTCCACCTTAACTGGCCATTCATCTCATTGCCGGGACCTTGCTGTGCACAAATTGGCTGCCGCGTTTGGCTACAGAAACAACAGTGACTACACTTCAAAAAGTAACCCATTGGCTGTGAAGCATTTTGGAACATCCTAGGACGTGAAAGACGCTATATGAATGTAAGTCGTTCTTTCTCCCTGGTTACTTACTCCACTATCCTTTAGGGGAGAGGGGCAATTGATGCCAGGGAGTCCAGGTAACTATAAAGCACCCAACTTGGAAGAAATAAACCTTGGAGTACTGTGTTCAATTTTGGTCTCCTTACCTAAGGAAGGATATACTTGCCATAGAGGGAGTGCAACGAAGGTTCACAAGATTGATTCCTGGGATGGCGGGACTGTCGTATGAGAAGAGATTGAGTAAACTAGGCCTGTATTCTCTTGAATTCAGAAGAATGAAGCAGCCTCAAGATAAAGGGTAGGCCATTCAGGACTGAGATGAGACAAAATTTCTTCACACAGAGGGTGGTGAATCTTTGGAATTCTCTACCCCAGAGGGCTGTGGAGGCTCAGTCATTGGGTATATTCAAAACAGAAGTCGATAGATTTCTGACTAGTAAGGGCATCAAGGGATATGGCGATAGGGCCGGTGAATGGAGTTGAGGCAGAAGATCAGCCATGATCTCATTGAATGGCGGAGCAGGCTCGAAGGGCCAAATGGCCTACTCCTGCTCCTATTTCTTATGTTATGTTATGTTCAAAAACTTGGAATAATAAAACACAACCCAGTGTAGCCCTTGCCTGTTAGACGACTCTTCCCTAAACAGATCAAAAAATAGGCTGCACAGATCACAACATTGCTTTAATAGGCTGAGTGACTCTGTTTCCCACCTCAAGGTTCATATGATTTTCTTTATTTATTAGCCTGGGAAAATTGGCATTTTCTGTACAGATGGAAGACAGTTTAATTTGAATTCCCCAATTCTTGCATTCAAGTGTGATAAAGGTTTAAAGTCATAAACTACTTATTTGCCAATCTAAAAATTGAGGATAAATTTGTACTTAAATCAAGCACACTATGCAATTATTTATCTTTGAGAAAGAATTTGCATTTATGTGCCACTTTATCACATCTTCAGGTTATCCAAAAATGCTTAGAATCATACAACACAGAAGGAGGCCATTCAGCCCATCGTGTCTGTGCTGGCTCTTTTGAAAGAGCTATACAATTAGTCCCACTCCCTTGCTCTTTCCCCATAGCCCTGCAAATTATTCCTTTTCATGTATTTATCCAATTCCCTTTTGAAAGTTACTATTGAATCTGCATCCACCACCTTTTCAGGCAGTGCATTCCAGAACATAACAACTCGCTGTGTAGAAAGATTTCTCCTCATCTCCCCTCTGGTTCTTTTGCCAGTTATCTTAAATCTGTGTCCTCTGGTTCCTGACCCTCCTGCCACTGGAAACAGTTTCTCCTTACTTATTCTATGAAACCCTTCTTAATTGCAATACATTACATTTAAGTGTAATTGTTATTATGTAGGAAAACACAGCAGTCAATTTGTGCACTGCACAAATCCACAAACAGCTGTTCAGTCAGATGAATGATCTGTTTTTGATGGTGTTCATTGAGGAAGGAATGTTGTCTAGCAAGAGAACTGCTCTTCCAAGTGGTGCCAAGGAACCCTTTAATCCACCTGAACAGGGAGATGGGGCTTCAGTTTAATACAGAAGCAAAATACTGCAGATGCTGAAATCTGAAAAAAAACCAGAAATGCTGGAAGTACTCAGCAGGTCAGGCAGCATCTGTGGAGAGAGAAACAGAGTTAACATTTCAGGTCGATGACCTTTCGTCAGAACTGGAAGAGTTAGAGATATAACAAGATTTTAAGCAAGTGCAGAGGCAGGGAAAGGGGGGAGGGGAGGAAAGAACAAAAGGGAAGGTCTGTGATAGGGTGAGATTAAATGACAAAACGTATTATTGTACAAGGCAAAAGGAGATGGTAATGGGACAAGTAAAGAAACAAAAGATGGGCCTAGAAGAGGTGTAAATGGGAATATCAGAATCATCAAATGGGGGGAAAAATGGGGGCAGTGGTTATGATATAAATACAAGTTGTCGTCGTTGTTGAAATTGTTGAACTCAATGTTGAGTCCAGAAGGTTGTAAAGTGCCTAATCGAAAGATGAGATGCTGTTCCTAGAACTTACTTTGAGCTTCATTCGAACAGTGTAGGAGGCCGAGGACGGAGAGGTCAGAGTGGGAGTGGAGCGGAGAATTAAAGTGACAGGCGACTGGAAGCTCGGGGTCACCCTTACGGACTGAATAGAGATGTTCCATAAAGCGGTCACCCAATCTGCGTTTGGTTTCTCCAATGTAGAGGAGATCGCATTGTGAGCAGCGAATACAGTTTACTAAATTGCAAGAAGTACAAGTAAATCGCTGTTTCACCTGGAAAGAGTGTTTGGGGCCCAGGATGGTGGGAAGGGAGGAGGCAAAAAGGCAGGTGTTGCATCTCCTGCACTTGCACGCGAAGGTGCCATGGGAAGGGGAGGGGGTGTTGGGGGTGATTGAGGAGTGGACCAGGGTGTCGCGGAGGGAGCAGTCCTTTCGGAATGCTGAAAGGGGAGCGGAGTTTAATAACCTGTCTGAAAGACAGCACCTTTGACAATGCAGGACTCCCTCAGTACTGCACAGAAGTGCCAGCCAAGAATATGTGCAAAGAATCTAGAGCGGGGCTTGAACCCATAACTTCCTGACTGAGGCAAAAGTGCTACCACTGAGTGAAGCTAACACTATAAACACATAATGCAGACATTCACAGAAACTCTAGGCAGTGTCCTAGGCCAATAAACCATTCTATAGGGGCTACTAAATCTTATGCATCAGTTGCCCAGATCAGCAAGTATCTGTGCTTTTTAATCTCCATATGATATAAGCTTGCAAAAAAACTATAATGAATGTGTTATGAGCTGAATTATGCCTATTTCTTTTGCTGCAGAATTACTATCACTAGGAGAGTGTCTATACTGTTTAACTGAGGTTATTACAGCCATTAGAGGGGTATCTTTCATTTCATCAGTTTGGGCTGGATTCCTACTTGGGACTCAAAGGGCAATGTGCTACCAACAACACAACTTAGTTTTCCAGGAATGTAGTCTTCAATGCATCAGATATTCATCAAATGAAGACTGAGAACAGACGTAATATTCAATTGAATAACGTTCATTTACCGAGTGAAGGGTATGTGCAGCACAAGTTTTTTTTTCTTCCTGAATTACTATCTACACTTTAAGTGCCAGCGTGTGAGGAATCTTGGGCACACGCATTGTATACTCTTATGGGTCAGTGCATTGAAACTTCCCCTAACTGAATCACTATGATTTATTCATTTTCCTGTTTTTGCATGGAAATTGGAAGCTCTGCAAGGTAAAGATCCTGGCCAGCTGGGGATCCTGACTGTCTCTACTGTTATCAATAGGCTTTAGATATTTAAGTGGCAGAATATTGCCACATGCTAGTGGTACAATGCCAGGGCTTGAGCTTGTCCTCACAATTCCCCATACCGAAAGTTCTCAATCTTATCCTTACTGTCAAGATTTAGGAAATCAAGCAGAGACCAGACAACTCCTAAGAGGAAGGGAGATTGGAGAATGAGCAACCCCGCTGCCGCCCCCCCACCCCACCCCCAATGAATTTTAAATGCACCTCCTTGGTAGCCAGGCTCAAGCAACAACAGCAACTTGCATTTATATAGCGCCTTTAATGTAGCAAAACATTCCAAGGCACTTCACAGGAGCGTTATCAGATAAAATTTGACACTGAGCCACATAAGGTGAAATTAGGACAGGTGATCTAAAGCTTGGTCAAAAAAGTAAGTTTTAAGGAGCGTCTTAAAAGAGGGGGAAGAGGTGGAAATGGTGGAAAGGTTTAGGGAGGGAATTCCAGAGCTTAGGGCCTAGTCAGCTGAAGGCACAGCCACCAATGGAGGGGTGAAGGAAATCCGTGATGCACAAGAGGCCAGAATTAGAGGAACTATGGGGGCGATCTTGCCAGCCCTGGGGAGGCGGGTTTGGAGGTGGGACTGCTGGGAAAATGGCAGAATCTGGGGGCGGGTACCCATCCCGCGATAGTTAACAGGCAGTTTTTTGGCTAATCCCCATTTTGAGCCCTGAAGTGTGGGCTTCCCGAGGGCTCCGAACCTCGCCAGCGTCATGAGGTGGGCCGTCGGTCTGCAGGGTAGGAGGGGTCAAGATGTCCGGTGTGCAGGTGAGTGATGGGTGCATGTGTGCAGAGGTAAGTGTGTGAGGTGTGTTTAAAATGTTTTAATAAGCTTTACTTACCTTTACTTCTTCCTGCAGACTTCCTCCCTTCAGGTCTTGGGAGTCGCTCAGCTCACCGGCACAGAAAGCAGAATGGCCGCTGAACTGTCAAAAGCTGCAGCCTTCTGCTTTCTGCTCAGGAGACCTCTCGAACTCAGCCTGAGTGGAAGGACTCGAGTTAGAGGACAGATTGTCAGTGTTTGACAGCTTCACAGAGCTCTCAAACGATGACAATTCATCTGTCAAAAGCTCTTGACAGGTGAAACGTCACTTGCTGATGTCACCTGTAACCGGCTTTCCCTTAATTGGCCTGCTGAGCCTGCTGGGCGGGCTTAACAAGGTCAATCAAGGGAAAATAGCATGGGTTGGCCACAAGTCGATGGAGGCGGGACTAAAACCTGACAAGTGGGAGTCCCGCCTCCAAAAGCTCCCCATTGACAAAATCCAGCCCATAGAGTTCTCGAGGGTTGTCGGACTAAAGGAGGTTACAGAATTAGCAGAGGGCTAGGAACAGGCTAGGAAGAATGCAAGACTTAAACCAATAGGGGAAATAAAAATGAAGGAGAAAGATAAATATGTGTTAAATTAAAATGTGCCATTTCTTTCAATTGTGGCTGGAAGTCCCTTGAAGCCCTAAGGTAATAACAGTAATGGTGGTGTTGAAAGATGCCAGAAGGATCTGCAAATCATAATACACTGTGGAATAGAATACTATTTTTCTTTATGCTACACCAGATTGCTATTAGCAGTGCTGATGCTAATAGCAATAATTGCATTGTGCAGAGTATGGGCTGCTGCTGCTCTGGGCTTATTACAGGTCTGTGATGAAACCAAAATCAGGTTGAATCCAATAGGCACTCTTTTCATTAAAAAGCTGCTCATCGACCCTTTCTTTCTTGAGAAGGGAGAAGAGCTGGAGCATGACGCCTTCATGTTTAAGTAACATGTTGGCGTGTTTTGAGGTGATTCATATCACCTCATGCAAACAAAAGGATAAAGGTTAGCTAAATACTTTTGTTTTCATGAACCTAGTGCCTTTTAAAAGATTGAATGCAACATTGCCATTGACTCAATGTAACAATATTTGACTAAATAACAGTCACTACACTTCAAAGAGATTCCTTGCGTGACAAGCACTTTGGGATGCTGATTTTATATTGATCTTTGGCCTTCGGCCCCATTGCCCTCGGGTTCCCAACTCTGGTTGGATGTATTCCTGGAGCTTTCATCACATGATCTCCTGCCGCCAATAGACCCGCCCGGTCAAACAGCCTTTTCTCCCCATCTCCAATGTTTTAAGAACTAGGAAACAAAAGTGTTCAAAGAAAGTAAGAAAAACACACTGTTTAATGTTCCTGTGATTTTTCTCCTGGGTTGCTCGCAGCACCGTCCAGGAGATTGACCATTCATTCCTGGAGACTCCAGGGCAATCCTGGAGGGTTGGCAACCCTACATAGCCCAGGTCTCCAGCAGCTGGCAGCCAGCTGAACAGACAACTGACGGATTTTGTTAGACTGATGGCCAGATAGACTAGTTTGTTTCTCCATAGTCTTATCACCTGCTACTGGTCTAACTGCAAGAGAGCTGCACCAGTGGCAACATGATCATGGCAGATTTCAAGCACAACCACTGCTCTCAGCGGGTACCCGCCTCTCTTGTAATGACGCTATAACGCAACGGGCTGATGACACGACGCAGTTACACTGTGCATACGTAGTGGGCAATTTGTCACTGCCGCTCTGTGCATCCCTTGGAACATACGATGCCACTGGTTGACGGGAGTACTAGCCGTGCAACTCGCGGTGTAAAGTTGCGAGAGGCCGGCCTCCCAAATCCGCCATATAAAAAGACCTTCATTCTAAGGCTGCAGTATTGGTTCCCAGAAAGGTGTCACCCCATTCATCCTATCTGTCTGGAACTACGTTCCACCTCCAGAGGAAATTCCTGCTGCCTTTCTCTTTTGGGGTGCAGAACCAGATCCCGCCCCATTCAATATTCCCATCTATCCTTGCCCATACCCATGTGTATATATGTCTGCATTCTTCTGTGTATTCGTATGTATTTTGTTGTGTATGTTTGTGTGCGTGTATACACACACTTTGTGCGTTTATATTGGTATGTTGTGTGTTGGCATAGCCAGGTCAGCATCTTTAATGCTTATCTGAATAGTCTATTCTTGTGGAACACAGCCATTATACTGCTGACCTACTGAGTGATGGCTAGTGCTTTTTCAGCTACTGTTGTCAAATATTTTAAGCACTGGCTGTCTAGACCATTTAAAGAAAACAAGAAAAAAAAGGCAAGTTTGGACGAATGCCACAGAAAGGGATGTGGAACAATTGCTCTGCAAAACTTCAGATAAGTTTGTCCCACCACAAAGGGATTTCTTGGAGTGGGAGGAAACTATTGGCATGCCTTCTGATCTCCTAATGTAGGAAAAACCTAAAGCCAGTTGTAATTACTGCTGGAATTAAATTGCTGCTAAAATACAACTTTTATTTGAGCTCAGCGCATTACGTGAGGCCTGTAAGCATTGCAATTACATAAATGCAGTCACGTTTTGGGATATCGCTTGAGCTAAAACAGTTATCTTCTGATGAAAAGAGGTAATTATTGTTTGGGGCTCATTTCCAGAATGAGTGAATATTATTGGTGTGTAATGGTTTGCTGTGTAGATAACCACTGTTGCTATGTAACCAGCAGTTTGGCAAGGTGCCTGCGACAAAAAGAATGATAACAGGAGATTACTCGGCTGTTCTGTTGATAGTGAGAAGTTCAAATATAGTTCTGGTGTAGTGTACAGTGGGACTGGATTATCAAGGCCTGCTGAGAAAGAGAACACTAGATGCGTGGCACAGCTCAGAGCCTAGAACAAATGTATAGGGACAAGAAGAGGAGGAATAGAGTCTTGTGGGGGATTTCACACGGGTGTTAGAAAATTACTCTTGTGAAGGGGAGAAAAAGAAAGGACTATTTCAGGACAAGGTGCTGAAAGTAGATTGCTCATCAGAACAGTGTCTCTGAGTGGTTGTATAACGTGTAAATGCAGCACAGCAAGAACCCAACCAATGAACGAATGACCAGATTGGTGTTGGTTGAAGGAAAAATGTTGGCCAGGATACCAAGAAAGCTCTCTGATTTTTGAAAAGTGTCCTAGGATCTTTTACGTTCACCTGAGCAGACAGGTGGTACATTAGTTAAATGTCTCATCTGAAATATGGCACCTCTACTAATGCAGAACATCCTCAGTACTGCCTAAATCATGTGCTCAAGTCCATAGTGGGACTTGTACACCAGAACCTTCTGACTCCACAGCAAGAGTGCTGTTTACTGACCCAAGCTGACAATGATGGGAACAAAGGCTCATCATGCATCAAATGGAGAACATTGCTCTATTAGATTATTTTAGATGGACAGAATAATGGGGATTAAACCATTTGTTTTAGTTAGTTATAGCTAAGACATGGAGCTTCTTTGTCTCTGTGGTCCAGAGGGTAGCCAATACATGAAGTTCTCTGGTTTCAGTGACGCGGCAGTGAGTTATCTGTCCTATTGGTTTTCTTCATTTGGTGCTTAGTATCTCCAAAAGTTAATTGTGTCAGACCATTGTTAATATTGGTGAGTTTGCAGAATAGGAGAAGCAGGCAAATTTCACTGGGGCTGAAATTCCAGGAGAGGCCTTTTGGATCTTCATAGCCCTGGTGGGTGCCCACACAATTTACGGTGGTGATTGGGATGCCTGCCTCCGGTGGGGGAAGAATTTAGCAGTGGGGCATGGCTGCACTGCAAGTGGGCCAGCATTGTTGGTGCAAGATGCAAAGGAAGGCAGACATTTTGTTGGTAACACTGCCGGCCGGTTTCAAAGCAATCAGTTGCTCTTTGGTCAACTTTAGGAAACCGGATTCATAAATGAGCATTGCACTCCTTCAATTTAGCCAGAATTCTGCCATCCACCGGCTCTCCCACTCAACTATCACCCTTATCCTCACTGTCCTTCATCCGTCCCTCATCCCTCGGTGCATTGATTTCAAAATCCTCACCCTTGTCTACAAATCCCTCCCTGGTCTTACTCCGATCTACCTCTTCCTTCTCCTCCAACACTATGCCCTGCTTGCATCCTCCTCCCTTCTTCCCTCCACTCTCCCATCAGCCTTTAGCCATCTTGCTCCACACTCTATAACACTCACCCCCGAACTCCTCTGCCTTGCATCATGCTTCCCCCACATTCATAAGTCTCCACAAAGCCGATCTCTCTGACCTCTCATTCCATTCCAACTCCAGCTGGTTTCCCACCCCAAATTGTGAAGTGCCTTGGCTATATTTGCTACATAAATATAAGTTTCCGAGTTCAATAGTATTTCAATTTGGTTGACATTCTGAGAATGAAATGCATAGAAGAAACCCATAGGGCAGAAATTTGTTTGGAGCTGCTCCCACTCACCACTGTAACTTTGCTGGAGGTGAGGCAGAAACCCCGTTTACAGTCGTAAACAGTGGGGGTAATCTTAACCTGACCGGTCAGGCGGGACACCGGATTAGGTGGAAGGTCAATTTTACACCTGGCCAATATTCCTCTCCATTGACTTCAGTGGAGTGTAAAATCGGGCGGGGTGTCAAACAATGTTCCCTCCAATTTTTTGGGGCGCTGTGCGGCCCCTTTAAGGGGCTGCGCGGGCCATTCAAAATACCGTGCATGCGCGGTTTCTGCATTGAAAATCCGGCAAGCTGGGCTGCGCGGGATCCCTGGAGTTCTGCGCGGCCATGCAGCTTCCAGGGAACGTTGGTGTCAAACCATTTTCCAGACGGCCGGGTTAGGTTAAAATTGCCCCAGTGTTTCCGTCTCACTTCAGGCAAAGTTATGGTCTCTGAGTGTGAGCAGCTCCGAGGAAATTCCTGGTCACAATTTTGCAAAATCGTTAAATGTTTCTTAGTAATTAAATAAAAGATAACTTTCAGCAGTTGGCACCATTGTAAGAGCATCTGGTTGGGAAGTATCGGCCAGTGAGATGACTGAAAAGCTTTGGTGCAATGAATTAAATGATTAGTCTGGTAACACTTATAAAGAAAGCCCCCCCCCCCCTTTGAGCTCCTGATCATGTTGTAATATTGTTCATTTGAAGTTCTGTCATTTTCTTTAGCAGTACGTTAACTGGAAACCCAGCAAAGCCCTGTGGTCAAAATTGAATAAACTGTGCTCTGGATAGCAGTATTCCAGGTTTGCTTTTGCATGACTGGCTTCCAGGTTTTTTTCCCCTCAAACAATAAGATTTCTCAACTGTATGATGTGCTGTGAAAGAAAGAAATTTAACAGGAACCTTAGAAAAAATTAGTCAAACAAATAAAGCAATTCTCAGGAAAGAACAAAAAGGCACATTTAATGATATCTTAACAGTGATTGGACCTTGGCACCATCCCAAAAGTGCCTACATTACTAGGACTGGAACGGCGACAGGGTTAAGGGAGTCTGTAAAAGAGAGTATTGCAAGAAAGGGCCTTTACCAGTACTGTAGAAAAGAGTGACTTATTACTCATAGAACTTTATTCTGACTGTCAATCTTACCACATCAATATGGTACACAGACAAAACTATATTTCAATCAATACAAATCAACCACAACTTACTAAAATATTTTGATGTAATGAGACACTGAGCTTTGGCTCAGTGGGTAGCACCCTCGCTTCTGAGTCAGAAGGTTGTGTGTTCAAGTCCCACTCTCGTGCAGCGCTGAGGGAGTGCTGCACTGTCGGAGGTGCCGCCTTTCGGATGAGATAATAAACCGAGGCCCCGTCTGCTCTCTCAGGTGGACGTAAAAGATCCCATGGCACTATTTCGAAGAAGAGTAGGGGAGTTATCCCCAGTGTCCAGGCCAATATTTATCCCTCAATCAACATCAATAAAACAGATTACCTGGTCATTATCACATTGCTGTTTGTGGGAGCTTCCTGTGTGCAAATTGGCTGCTACATTACAACAGTGACTACTTTATTGGCTGTAAAGCGTTTTGGGACATCCGGTGGTCGTGAAAGGCGCTATATAAACGCAAGTCTTTCTTTGCATAGCCTAGCTAGTGAAACAGACTTACTAGGTATTAGGGGTGTTTATGCTCAGGTGCTTAATGAGATATTTCCATTCACAGATAACGTGATTGTATTTGGTTGAGAGATAGTTACATATGCTGAGAGTAAAGGCAACATGCAGGAATTTGAATTTACACCAGGCAGCTGTATTAAATGTATGACGTTGTTTCACCAGCAGATCTTATTGTTCAGTAATACACAGTATATTGTAACCCTATTGCTATTTAGTTCACCACATAAAGAATGACCCTGCAGTGGTGCTAGTCCATTGTTGTGACTAATCCCATGATGGTGCAGACTCATTGCTGTGAGCCTTCTGACCTCGCAATGCTACAGATCCCTATCTCTGTAACCTCCTCCAGCCCTACAACCATCAGTGATCTCTGCGCACCTCCAATTCTGGCCTCTTCCGCATCCCTGATTTTAATTGCTCCACTATTGGCGGCCGTGCCTTCAGCTGCCTAGGCCCTAAGCTCTGGAATTCCCTCCCTAAAACTCGCCACCTCTCTACTTCTCTCTCCTCCTTTAAGACGCTCCTTAAAACTTACCTCTTTGACCAAGCTTTTGGTCATCTGTCCTAATGTCTCCTTATGTGTCTCAGTGTCAAATTTTGTTTGATAATCGCTCCTGTGAAGCACCTTGGGACATTTTACTATTTTAAAGGCACTATATGAATGCGAGTTATTGTTGTTTGACCCATTGCTGTGTTTGTCTGACCTCATAGTATTACAGACCCATTACCATATGGCAGTGTGACCCACAACAGTATAGGCTCATTGCTGGATAGCTTACTGCCCTCATGATAGTCGCATTGCAAACCACCTGCACTGAGCCTACAATAGTGGAGACCTGGATTCTCTTGACACTTCTAAGCAAATATTTTTGCATTAGTCAGTTACAGGAACAAGACCAGGCAATATCAGCCATCCTGTGCTATTTTTATCATTGTTATTACTACATGAATTTAATTCTGTAACTCCTACGTAGCTGGAAGCAGAACCTCCGAGCCAAAAAGGCCGTCTGTTGCAGCTGAATACCCTGACCTTTATCTGCTATCATAGACCAGGGTTGTCGTGTGATGATTAAAGATGATCATGCAATGTGTGGCAGTGAATTATGCAGTGCTACTCTATGACTTGTCCCTAACAAGCTTAAAGACAAACGGAAATATACAACAATGGCAGAGCAGAGATGCATTTCCTCCCAGGTCCTCGACACAAACTCCATGTCCTGATGATGAGAAAAACTGCCCCAGAAGCCAGTAGCGGCCTTTGATGAGCGATCTCCTGTTTCCTGATATTGTGACCTTTTAAAAAAAAAAATTACTGATTGGTGCACAATCCAATTATCATTGCTAATAACTCGAGGCACAAGATCTAAGTATTTTTAGGAGACATCATCCTGAGGATATTATGAGAATCCTGTCCATTGACAATGTTAACATCTGAGCTCATCAACATCCTTTGTTGCTAAAATAATATTATTATAATTCTAAAAGTGCTTAGAGGAATGAATGAGGAGCTGTCCTCCTCTTCATCAGAGTGAATTTAAACCTTCATTGATTGAGCAGTGTAATAAAAGAGATTAATTGAAACATTGCTAGACACTATAGGATTGTCGAAGCCTTTGGTTTATGCTAGGCAGATCAATAAGTCTTAAATTAAAAAATGTTTTTTTAAGGAAAGAATCATTTTCCACATCTTGGTGTAAGCAATATTAGCTAACAAATGATTCTTCTGAATCTCATTTCTTTGCTTTGTGCACAATGTCATTTGGAGGAACTATAGCTGATTGAGTCATTCAGCAAATCACAGGCAACTCAGCCATAAATATTAAAAAGAAGACTTATGATCCACAGAGCTGGTAATGAACAACATTTCAGTGCTTCAGTACAGTTAACTGAGAGCTAATGAAAGTTCTTATTTTGTCCTGCGTGCAGTTTGAAAGATGAGTTGCACAGGTGCATCGAATCCATTTGGGGCTCAACAGTATGAATTGGTGACAATGGTAAACCAAACAAACGCCATAGTTTGACATTTTGCCTGTACGATTCCTTTGTGGAGGGAGCAAACATCTGTTTTGAGGTGCACTTCCCCAGAATGCTGGCAGTGGTGGGACTAGTTTGGCACTTCTTGCCAATATTTCTCCACCAGTTTTCTTCCCACCTTATCTCTCCAGAAAGCAGTGACTCCTTGCTGGGGTACAGTTCTGCACATACTGGTCACTTTCTGGTATCTCCACTGAAGTGGCCATTATTTGTGAGGTGAACCTCGCCACTGAGTGTTAGCAGGCTATTCCAGCAAGGGGACATCCCAACAAAGGCTGATCCTGTCCTTGCTCAAAATCCCAAAATGTGCATTTCCAGAATTGGGAGCAGGAACTTTGCCTGATTTTTTTCTCTCTCTATAACCCAGAGGCACTGAGGCCCATTGTGATATTCCTACTACTCAAATAACAACTTGCATTAATTTACCGCCTTTAACATAGCAAAATGTCCCAGGGAAAATCACTATTGGATTGTAATTGTTTAGAGAGGGAGTTGCATAAGATAGAGGAAGGATGGCTGAAGGCTGGTGATTAGAGAGGTTATGTTACTGGACCAGTAATCCTGAGGCCTGGACTAATAATCCGGAGTAAGCGAGTTCAAATCCCACCATGGCAGCTGGGGAATTTAAATTCAGTTAATTAAATAAATCTGGATCAGTATCAGTAATGGTGACCATGAATCTACCGGATTGCCATAAAACCCCATCTGGTTCAATAATGTTCTTTAGTGGAAGGAAATCTGCTGTCCTTACCCGGTCTGGCCTATATGTGACTCCAGACCCACAGCAATGTAGTTGACTCTTAACTGCCCTCTGAAATGGCCTAGCAAGCCACTCAGTTGTACCAAACCGCGACGACAAAGTCAGCACTGTGGGACTACCTTCACCACAATCTGCAGCGGTTCAAGAAGGCGGCTCACAACCACCTTCTCAAGGGCAATTAGGGATGGGCAATAAATGCTGGCCTTGCCAGTGATGCCCACATCCCATGAACAAATAAATTTAAAAGAATGATAGGAAGGGGCAAGACTGTGCAGGAATTTGAAGGCAAGGATGACAACTTCGAAATTGAGGGACTTGGGACTAATGGAGGTTGGCAACAATGTGGGTGATCGGTGGGTCAAATTTGTGCAGCTGCTTTCTGCTTAACAGCTGAGACAGAAAATGGAAAATCAGAGGGTGTTAACCTGCTATTCAATTTGCTATATAATATTGTGCCGTATATTCCGATCCCTACGGGTGTGTATGCGCTGTGTACACGCCCGTAGGGACATCGGAAATGCCAGTTTCAGGCATGCCAAGTGCATGCGCTGAAAACCGACATTTCCGATCTGTCAAGAATGCTCTTGACAGATTTGACGCCTGCCCTGGAGAAGGGCCTCTGCGGTGGAGAGTTCCGCTTTCTGGAGAACCTCCGCCCACAGAAAACCCTTCGAAATCTTACACCTGGTACCAGCATAAGAGTTGAAAAAAGTAAAAAAAAAAATTTTTTCACTCATTTATCATTTATCATTTAAAAATACTTAAAAAAGGCAAGTTTATTTTTAGCCCCATAAAAAATGTCAATTATTTTTTTCAAAAAATTTAATTTTTGTTTAAAATATTTAATTTATTGTAATTTCAACTCATTTTAAAAATGTGATTTTTTTTTTTACATTTATTTAATGTTTTACAGTGTTTATGGGGTGATTGCCATTCATATATTTGACAGGTCTATCTGTCAAGTATACGAAGGGAGATTCCCTTCTTTGATTGGCTCCCCATGGCCCACGTGATCCCAGGACGCTTGCGAACCGCATGCGCCTCTGGGATACGTGGGCCCTGCACATGAGTTTGGAGAGGCCCAGGAGCGGAAGTGTACGCACCTCGGGAGCCCTCAGGTAAGTCCGTAGATTTTTTCCAGATCGGCGGCTTCCGCACGCAGGAAGCCTCCGATCGGAAAATACGGCCCATTATGGCGTCATATTTACTGCTCGTGGCAACTCTCATTTTAAACTCAGATTTCAGGTGCCATCGTTAAATGTTGAATTTGCAAAGAAATATCATTGATAATTTGTCAGGGCTGTCCTTTACAATTATCTTATTGATTCTTTTTTATTGAACATGCCAGCCAGTAGATTGACATTAAATCAGAACAAGAGATTCTTCTTCCTTTATACAGACAAGTTCAAATAAATGTGAGTTTTTTATGCAAACAAAATACTGTGATTTTGGGCTTGAACTGTGCACACTCCGATTGCTTGGACTTCTAGCACTTGCGCCTCACAATGCTCATAATAATTTCCATTTATTGCATTCTTTTCCTTTCAATCACTGCCAGTTATATTATTTATTTTTGCCATGAGGGATGGCATCAAATGGTCTATCACAGGTCATGTTTTCCTCTTTCAAACAATACTTTAAACATTGCACTTTTATCTGTTATGCATCCTAAGTCTATTATCACATATTAACTTCTGTTTAATTAGGACATTTGAAAGTCTTTTAAAGAAATGTCACCACCATGTTTTACATATACCCCTGTCATGTATCAGTTACATAGGGATAAAGTTTGACTTTTGGTTGGCCGCCCATTCCGATGGCAATGTGATTTTGATGCTCTGGCCTGATTTATATATGGCAGGCAAACTGCAGGGCACCAGATTGAAGCCTGAAAATCGGGCCAGAGCTGCTGGGAGCAAAGTAAGTTGCGATTGCGGAGGTCCCGGGCACAGCAGCCCTGGAAAATAATTCAAGACTTGCCTTTAACGGGTCTCTTCTCTTCCATCACCCATGGAACTGGTTGGAGTGTGCACTGCACAGATTCCTTCCAGTTCTACCTAAAATGGCGATCGGGGCCCTATTTACGTCATCCCTGATTGCCATATTAAAAGGGGCCTATCACCTGAAATAGGCAGGTGCTTTGGAAACCCGATGGTAGACCTCTTTTAAAATGGAGCCTCCCTCATTGTCAGTGTTAACAGTATGGTAAGGATACCGACCCCATTTTAAGGCCTCTAGCACCCTGTCAACGCGAGGTGAGGGCACTCAAAATCAACCCCATAGAATCACTGGTTTTTGTGCAGACTGCTCGTCCAATTTCTGTCAAGCTTGTATAATGAAACCCAGGAGGCAACTTGGCTCTTTGACTTGGAGGCGTTTTCTTGTCAGTCTAGTGTGAGCCAAAAATGACCCTGTTCCTTACTGTACTCCCCATATTATGGAGCAATAGAATGAAGGCAAACCAAACCGAATTACCAGTTCGAGGAGGTGTGCTGTGAATGGAGCCCAAGCATTGATTGAGTATAAATACAGCTGCTGGGTTCACTTTGGGTTAGTACCAAGTTTTTGACTTTGAAGCTGAGTTTTGAATTAAAATCCAGGAGAAATAGTGGAAGATGTTTAATTCATTGAGCTCACACCAACAAAGGGTGCCTATAAGTCACTTGACAACACCATGAGACCCAAAAATGGACGTGTGCTTTGAAAACTGTGGGTAGAAGAAACCTCGTCTGTCACATACATCAGTCGTGTGCCATGACATGACATGAGCTATGCATTGTTTTCTGGGGTCGCATCTGGCTACTGTTGCTCACAGATCTTGTTCAAAAGTAAAGTCAAAGTCGCTCAATTAAAGCTTTTGTTGAGACTGTAATCATTTAATTCAGAGATTGGAACAGGCAGAGCCTTCTGACCTGTGACTGGAAAAAACATAAAGGAATTTCTAGTGACTAAGCCATGGCATCAGATGGGATCACCTTTACGCTCCAGTGTCTGCAGGTGCTTTATCTTTGTGGCATTCAGATTTGCAAAACGGTTTGCTTTAGTGCTTTCAGCAATATTTCAAGAAAGAACCCATGAACCACAAGAGAACGCCTCCAAGTCAAAGAGCCAAGTTGCCTCCTGGGATCTTGAATGTTCTCCCCATCTTCCAAACCAAAATTCTGACCGCCATTTTGTTTCTCTCAAGATTAAGCACTTGGTCAGAAGACCTTTGTTGCAAACTGATTCTAATGCAGAAGTCATCTTAGATGTCCCATCAATGTCAATTTGAGGATCCAGGGTCCTTGTAGTTCCTTTTGGAGTTACCGGGCCGCATTAGTGCTTTAAAAAAAACCTGTCACACAAGATGCAGAATATTACTTTTAGGGCAAGTGTTTAAAAACGTGTTTCAAAGAAAAATAAACATCTCACATTTCCTGTTTGGGGGAAAGATGTTTTACTTTACTTTAACTATTGGAGATGGGGAAACCGGGCGATAACGCATCGGCCAGCCATTATATACCTCTCCCGATCTTCCTTCCCATTGACGTCTATATTCTGAGATAAAATGATAAAACCATTTATACTGACTTTTCCCATTCTGTTTCCATTTCTGTACTGGAAATAAAATCGCATTTAAGTTCCACATTGTTCCTGAATATATTAACATATTCTAATACTGTATTGGGTGGGTGCACAAACTTTCCTCGCAGCGTTCTTCAAATTCTTTTCTTGTTGAATCCTTTTTGGTGCAGGTTGATTTTGCATTGCACTGCCAGGAAAAAGCTTTCTCCTTGAACTTCATTCCCGCCCAGCACCACCAAAAAAATACACAGCAACTATTTTGACGAATATTCTACACAAAATATTATAAATTATGAATTAAATCAGAATGAGAAACATAGCCAGACTGTGACTGCTATTGATTAATCTACTGGTATACATACTCAGACCATCACAGTTGAATTATTTAATCATGCAACATCATGTCCACTGTGCACCTCCCATGTAAGCAAAACTGCTGCCACAGATGTTCATTACAGATTCAAATTCTATGCCTGAATTCTAATGAGGCCGGCGGACCGATTTGCCGTGGTTCTGCCGCCAGCTTTCATTCGGCACTTGTAGCGTGCACTGCACCCGGAACACCTCCGATTCAGGCACGACTCAATTTCTAGGGCCGAATGCCAACAATGGACCAGAAGGTATGCAGATATCAGAGATTTTGTCGCAAGTGATTGTTTTATCGCTTGTTTTTGCCTCTTGTCAAGATGAGCCATTAAAGTGGAAAAATTCCTCACGCACATATATGCCTTTTTATTCAGTGTTACCTAAGCAACAGATACTGCGAGTGAGCTTCAAAGTTGTAACCAGTCAATGGGCTCAGAAATCATGTTAAGCTGTGAAAGTGAATCTTGCATAGTTTGTAAATATAGTGCAACTCCAAGATTATGTTACAGCCCAGGACACTACCTGGAAACTGTTACTTTAGACAATACATAGACATATCATAGTTTGTGAAAGGTCGAAGATTTTCTTTGCAGTTTTGGGGAACCTTCACGAGTCTCGGGCAGTTCTGCATAATTTTTATGACAGAGTATCTCCCGCTGTTCTGTGACAGCACCAGATTCCTTATTTGTGGGATATATAATAAAATAGCAGGGAGCGTTTCAGTTGCTGTAACCTGCAGGGATCGACATTCAGGATTATTCGTATTCACTCACACTGATCTTGGAGTTTGCCATCAACGCCTTCCCATCTCTAAAATTGAGGTTCCAATGAACACATTCGTGGTACATGGGCAATAACAGGGAGAGCCTCTCAAGGTCACAAGAAAAACATCTAAGTTAGACACATAACCATGGACCACTGTGGAAATCAGAGATTTTGGAAGCACACAACTGCTTCCAAAGAACAGTACCATTTTTGTAAAGAGACAGGCACATTCCAATCCCTGAAATTGAATTAAAATTGCAATCTTCCTTTTCAGGTAAATAGGGGATATATTGTGAAGTCCTAACCGCATAATTCACTAGCAGGATGTAGGACACATTCCATAGGCCTTATTATGGTGTTCTGTTTATATCCTACAGTTAAAAGAAGTAATTATTTGATTGAATGTGTTTAAAGGTGCAGTGTATTTTACTGCCAAATGTTTCTGGTGTGGTCGCTGTCCTACCGGAATGGAAATGCTTTGAACCCACTTTTACACTGTTCTGATTTATACATTAGTAAAATAAAATGTTGCTTTGATACTATAGAAAACAAAATTTTCCATAGAGGACAAATAGTTCCAACAGAGAATGTGATGTGATTTGTCAGGCTATTATATTCTTGTACCTATAGCGTAATAGATTTTGGGGTATTGATCAGAATGCCTGTGTACATTATATAATGTACTGTTACAGATTGTAACACTCCTGTATATTTATATAATAAAACTGGGCAACTATTCATTATATATAATCTATGTCCATATATAATTGAGCCTAAAATTTCTGGGATGAGAGAGGGTGAAAAGCAATTGTTTCTTCGGGCGGGGGTATAAGAATTTGGGTGGAACCTGGATCTGCTGAGTTTCCAACAGTGCAGAAATTCCGATGACGGGGTAGGCGAGTCTTCTACCAGCCCTTTTCCTTCTCCCCATGTCCAGGCAATAGTTTGGGGCCACCGTCTGAGGCATTCCTGGGCTACCTCTGGAATTCCACCTAGCACACCGCTCTTGCGCCCAGCACTTCCCACATCTACAGAGAATAGGCGCCTTGGGATGTATTACTACGTTAAAGGTGCTATATAAATACAAGTTGTTGTTGTTGTTGTTCATTACTGGGCCTTCCCTCGGCCCCAAAGAAGTCGCAGAAGAGCTGAGGTAATCGATCCCAGAAGGATTGTTTCCCTTCAGGTTTCTTCTGTGGCCTGTTAAGGGCCTCTGAGTCACCCCAGTCAGAGTGGCAGAATACTGCCGGCAATTTGTGGTGGGCTCCTCTGGTGGCCCTCTACAGGTGCCCGAGTATTAAAATGCTCCCATCCCTGGAATTTGGGATGGGGTAAATGTCTAGACTAGTTGCCAGCCAGAAGTCCCACCCCCACTGCACTTCCAGTGGTGGAGCAGGACCCCAACAATTTCAGGCCCAATATAAATAATAACATATTGACCCTGAAATTATGCATGTGACTGCTTAAAGCGGAGGAGGAATTTCAGACAAAAATGTTTAGCATGTCTGTGTTCATTTCTCACGGCGTAATTTCAGCACCTGTACATATTTTGTTAATGTATTGAATATTATATGGTTATATTATATCGTAACCCATTGCATTGCTGGGTATGTTTTAATTAAATGTACAGTTATGCAGAGTTTCTGATCAAATTGAAGTGTAATTTGTTTTGCAGAGGATTAGTGAGGAATTGAACAAATGTGCTGCCTACTTCTTCTGATCTGATTGTATAGTTTGGTTGATTATATTCTTGTTATTTTGTTTCTTTTTTCATTCTGTTTAAGCCTTTTCTTCATGAAACAGCACTCTGCATGCTTAATTCTTATTAGGTTTGCAGTGAACTTAGTAATGGGATTTTCAAAGTTCAGTTTCTCCAAATCAGAAACAAATACAGCACGGTCTCATTACTACAGAACTTCTAGTCACCACACACTTTATCCCACCGACTCCTGTTTTCACATTCTTTTTATAAACCTCATTTTATAATAACCCTCTTGTTATTACAAGACTATCATTATAACGAACTCTCACCTTGCTCACAGCTGAACTTCTATTTCAGGCAGTGGAGGCGCTCAAACTAGAATAAGATGAACCACTTGTGTAGGAAACCTTCTTTGTGTTCGCTGAGTTTGTAATAAAACAAGGGCCGTGAAATTATATCGAGACAGTAGCACACAAATGCTTAATGCATTTGTCTGAAATTGCACTCTCTGCTATTTTAGTGGAGGTGTTAACCTATTCGATAGATTTTTGCTCGACAAGGGGTATAAATGGTTAGGGAGCCAAGGCAGGTGGATGTAGTTAAGATACAGATCGGCGGAACAGGCTCAAGGAGCTGAATGGCCTACTCCTCTTCCTATGTATTAATTTTAAACAGATTAAAACAGCAGAGGAAGAAATTCAGACAAACACATTAAGTGCTTGTGCAATAGTATATAATGATTGCCTTGCAAATCTCCGCCCTAGTCTCTCTTAGCACTTGGGATAAACACCATCTATTCTTGGGGACTTGCTTGTTTTAGCTGAAGACTGAAAGCTCATTAATACCAGCATTTTATTCTGCTTAGGATATCTCTTCTTGAGAGGGCATGTTGCTCATGTCTTCTCTCGTATTTATTATTTCGGACTCTTCCTCCACTTGAAGTCCATCTTTTAGGATTTCCACTTCTTCTCTCACTGCCCTCTCACTATTGTACTACTGAAAAAATGTGTTACTGTTGTGTGTAGCCTGTGCTGCTATGCTTTATTCTAGGTCCTTCTTTGCCGTTCTGGTCATTTTTTTTTTAGCATGTTTCTGCATTTTCTTAATATTTTTTTCCCAGTGAATTCTTTCCCCATGCTCCCTACAGAATATGTAGATATTATTTTTTGTCTTTATTTCACTTAATTTGTTTTTTAATCCATTTACGATGACATTTGTGTAGTCTGAAATTGCTGGTTTTTGGAATGTATTTATCCGGCATGCTTAGCATTGTACCTTACCTGCTACTGAATTGTAGTCAAGCCACCGATCCTAATCCATTTGCTTTAGTTGTTCCTCATTTCTTTGAATTTATCCCTTTTAAAGTTATCTATCGGACTCTCAGATTGTGTTAAACTTAATCATTCTGTAATAGCTACCCCCCAGAGGTGCTGAGACTGCCATTTCCTATATGATGGATCACTATGAACTATATCAATTCAACCAGAGTGTTTGAGAATACAATGTTTGTCTGTTTGCTATATAATAAAGCATGATTGAGGACAGTGGGACCCAGTAGAGGATACCCGCACGAGATAGTCTAACAGGTTTCAAGAGCCAGTCAAGCACCTCTTTCAGAATACCAGCAACAATGGTCAGTTCACCGCTACTGTCTCAGGCAGTGATTTTGGAAGATGGAAAAGACCAGTGAAAGAAATGAGGTAGTGGCTGAAATGAGCAGAGACCTGTGATTTTAACGAACTAATAGACTGCCACGTCTACTGTACCAGGGAACTGATCACGAGCAGCTTTATTGGGCTTAACTTATGGCCCTGTCTTTCATATGGACCTGCCTGTTCTTAATTCGTTAGTACAGGCACTCACCCACCAATACTTACATATTTGGAAGAAATGAAAGTTTTCCACATAAATTACTTTATTTTCATTCTACCAGCTTCTCTTTAATTATATTATCCCCGGTTTAGTTTCCCCCCACCCACCCCAATTACCTCGCCCAGTGAAGAGGTGGGTGGTAACCTATTCCCAGGTCCACTGCTGGTACTATTCTGCTGTTAGAAGTGCATGAATTGAACATGGGGACACAGCTTTTGATTTTCCTTCATCAACCCATCCCCTTATGGGAAGACACTTAAAAAAACTCACCATGTGTATAGTGGACACATGGAAGAGAGAACATGCCTCCCACCTGCAAGTTATTTTTAGTCGAGGATGACTTTTGCATTTTTTTTTATAAAGCGTCTTTCATGACCACCGGATGTCTCAAAACACTTTACAGTCAACTTTTGAAGTGTAGTCACTGTTGTAATATGGGAAACACGGCAGCCAATTTGCGCACAGCAAGGTCCCACAAACAGCAATGTGATAATGACCAGATAATCTGTTTTTAGTGATGTTGGTTGAGAGATAAATATTGTCCAGGACACCAGGGATAACTCCCCTGCTCTTCTTCGAAATAGTGCCATGGGATCTTTTACATCCACCTGAGAGAGCAGACGGGACCTCGGTTTAACATCTCATCTGAAAGACAGCACCTCTGACAGTGCAGCACTCCCTCAGCACTGCACTGGAGTGTCAGCCTAGCTTTATGTGCTCAAGTCCCTGGAGTGGGACTTGAACCACGCAACCTTCTGACTCAGAGGCGAGTGTGCTACCAACTGAGCCACAGCTGACACTGTGTGATTATCAAAGGCACTGGTTATTAGTATATTCAAAGGTACCACCAGGGTTAACATACAAAAGAATATTTTCTTCAATTAATGCACATAACATTCTCCTCTTGGTTTGTCAGCGAACACAAACATTCAATAAATGTCATATGAATAGTGCAATTGATCGTGAGGCAAAAAATTGTGGTTAACGTCCAAATCAAATTGAGTGGATAAAGGTTAACAAAAAGTAGATAACTCTAACTACAAATAAATTCTTGATATTGATTTACAAACATATAGCCAGGATTTATTACAAATCTTAGCTTAACGCAGAGGCATGTTGTGTGAGGCTGTGATGTCTCTTGTCATACAGAATACACAGAGGGACACTGTGAGGTCAACCTGACTAGTAGGCCTCAGCGATCAAACGTGTCCCACCTGTCTTGGCCACTAGTGCAGGTGTTCTAGGTCAGCTCTCCTTGTGGTTATCAATCGCTGACAGTTGACAGTTTAATTTTACAGCACAAGCACCTCATTACTTGTGCAGACACTTGGAGAACATGCGGGCACTGGATTGGATCAACGATCAATGACAAAGGTTGCATAAGGGTACAAGTGGTAGCACTAAAAGTGAAGGTCTCCGTGCATGAGTTGGCAGTGGTAGGGATACATGACAGGGGAGTTTAGCTGACAAACAGTCTGCCACTTCTGAAGGAATGGAGTTTTACTACAGAGTTTTCTGGTATAAAACTGCATCACGTACTTACAGAAAAGTACCTGGGTATGTCAATCTACTATAAAAACAAAACCAATAATGCTTGGTAGGTTATTTTAAAAAATATAGATAAAAATTTATCGGTAAGCAAGTTTCTCATATAATCTCACTAGAAATAAATAGTGGGGCTCCCACAATGGCTCAGCTGGTTAAGGCAGTGAGTTGCTGAGCCAAGTTCAATCCCAGTCTGTGGAGACTTTGTTGATCTCAACCAGGGTAGTAATAAGGAAAATACAATTGGCCTCAGTGCCCCTGGGAGGAGAAAATCAGCCAGAGCTCTTGCTCCTCATTGCAATCCACCTGCAGCTGCTGGAAATGCACCCGCATGAACTTCAGGTGAGGGGAGGATTGGGCTTGGATTGAGTGCCCTCCCATAGTCGAATAACCAGCTGGCACTCATCATCTGGGCTCATGCATGAGGAAAGGACAATTAGCCAAGCAGTTCCTGTACAGCTTCAACACTGACATCAACCCGACAATGTGAAAAATTGCCCAGGTATGTCCTGTCCACAAAAAGCAGGACAAATCCAAACCGGCCAATTACCGCCCTATCAACCTGCTCTTTAGTCATCAGCAAAGTGATGGAAGGAATCGTCACCGGTGCTATCAAGTGGCAAATAGTCACCAATAACCTGCTCACCGATGCTCAATTTGGGTTTTTTCAGGATTGTTCTCCTTAGGACTGAGCTTATTGCATGAATATAGCAGAAGATGATGCAAAGCATACTTGAATGATTTATATTTTGTCTGTTTATGATGGCTTACCTCATCAGAAAAACTTGCAACAATTGGGTAACTATGCACAAACATAACACTGATTACTGCTGTTGTTTAAAGCAAGCCAATTGCATTGGTCAAATTAGTAATGACCTGTAAACTGTAAGAAGTAAACTCCTTTCCTCATCACTACAGGGTGCCTTCTGCTGAATTGTCCAAGGAATGACATTAATGACACCCGCAAAGATGTCAATGACTTAACTGTCACAGAAAGACTGTTTATTTACCACTCACACCACATGATCAATAATGTGTGTTTATTGATATAGAGTCACATGAATTGATTTCCTTACTGCATGAGCAATTGTGAGATTGTTGCCTGCGATTGGGAAATCACCATGTTAGCAATCACAGGCATGATCTGTATCCCACAATTCTGTGGCATGGTGCAGCATATCTTTTGGGTCACTGGGCCAGCTGTCAAGTAGATAGGTTATCATCTTAAGTTATATTTTAATCATCAAAGTAGCTTTGAAGTACACTTAGAGGTGACTTTATTGTTAATGAGGCATAAAAGGACTGACTACTTAGTGTATGAACTTATTTATTTACTAAGGCTATGTTTACAGGCTACTCTGAAGGAATTTTAGTGCTCCTTTCCAATAGATTCATGCCCAAGGATAGCCAAAGCAGTGTACTAGAGCTGGAGTAGATGGAATATCGACACAAAATTGCACAGAAGATAAATTGGATGCAATGGGGTAGATTTTCAACTTGCCACCCGGGCATCACACTGGCATTGCGGATTGGCCACGATAGAAACCCCCTGCCCGAGTTTCATTGCCCAATGTAGATTAACAAGTACTGCCCAATATGTCTCTGGCTGAGTGCATAAATGAACTGTCTTGTCTGGCACTGAGCAACACTGACCAGGTAGGGTCCAATTTTTATTTCTGATTTTCATGATTTAGACAGTCTCAGCTAGGGTAGCAGAAGGGGCACTACAACTGCCATCAGTGCCCCTGAACTAAGCAAGGGGAAAACTCAATGAGGGTTCTTGCTACTTATGACAGTGCAGCGATCACTGCTGGAATGTGCATGTGTGTGGTCATTGTATGAGGACAAGATTTGACTTGGCTATGGTGCTCCTCTTGTCTGAATAGCCTGGCGACAGAGGGATACATTTTTAACTTCACTGCAGAGGCAGTAATTTGGCAGAGCGGATTGCTTGCCCATTATAGAACCACCTTATTCCATTGAAATCTAGTGAAAGTGAAAATTCTGTCTAGCCTCACACTTAAGGGCACAGATTTAAGGTGACTGGCAAAAGAACCAGAGGTGACATGAGGAAAATGTTTTTTACGCAAAGAGTAGTTAGGATTTGGAATGGACTACCTGATGGGGTGGTGGATACAGATTCAATAGTAGCCTTAAAAAGGGAATTGGATAAATACTTGAAGGAGAAAAATGTTGCAGGGATATGGGGGAAAAAGCAGGGGAGTGGGACTAACTGGATTGCTCTTCGAAAGAGCTGGCACAGACTCGATGGGCCGACTGGCTTCCTTTTGTGCTATACTACTCTATGATTCTATAAAAAGTTGGCCACTTGGATGCAATGCTCAAGGGATCCAGTGCTTGTGGAACGATACCTCGGCATGAGTCAGTGCCTTCAGGAGTGGAGAGGAGAAAATTGGTGGGGGAGGGGAGGGGGGAATGTGCACCGACTTTGTTTCCTGCTGACTGCTACAGTGCTACTGTGTTCCTGTCTGTCTGAATGCTGCGTCGCTAACTGAGATCAGATAATAACCATGATAGTTCAATGGACAACATTTTGTAAGCGATTAGATTTCTGGAAACAATTAGTTTGGAACTCTCAGAAGAACTGAACACAAGTGTGAAAAAAATAATAATAATCAAATAATATGAAAAACATTAGCTTGGGTTTGGCAACAGGGCATGCTGACACTCCAAGGCACAGCACTACAGTGTCAGTTCATGCTGATGATTCCCCACAAGGTCTGTTTCTGATCTCATTCATGTCATCTCGGAATAGAAGAAAATTAGGAGAGGTAATTACCTTGGGATAATTCTTGTGTGTCTCTTGAGTGCAATCTAAAAGGAGCTTTGGCAGTCCTTCCTGATACACCCATCACCCCTGTGCTCGCTGACTTACATTGGCTCCCAGTCCGGCAACGCCACAATCTTAAAATTCTAATCCTTGTTTTCAGATCCCTCCATGGCCTCACCCCTCCATATCTGTGTAACCTCCTCCAGCCCTACAACCCTCCAAGATCTCTGTGCTCCTCCAATTCTGGCTTCTTGCGCATCGTCAATTTTCATCGCTCCACCATTGGTAGCCGTGCCACCAATATCCACAGCTGCCTAGAACTCAAGCTCTGAAATTCCCTCTCTTAACCTCTCCACCTCTCGACCTCTCGCTTCTCCTTTAAGACTCTCCTTAAAACCCACCTCTTTGACCAAGCTTTTGGTCACCTGTCCTAATATCTCATTATATGGCTCGGTGTCAGATCTTGTTTGATAACGCTCCTGTGAAATGCTTTGAGATTTTTTACCACATTAAAGGCGCTATATAAATGCAAGTTGTTGTTGATATTCAGCTTTCTCCCCAACCCCTACCTTTTCACTTTGATTTCTGTCCCCCACCCCCCATCATGGCGGTTCGACCCCTGTATCCATGTAACAGGCAACATGGCAGATGAATGGGTGGTGGCGTTCTTCACAAACTTTGACCTAAATGTTGCTTCGTAGCTAGATGGCAGTGGGTTTGTCATTTTTCTCTTTCTTTCGATGCAAGAAATCGCCAAGCAAAAATAAAATTCAAACTTCTGTCTGTCCACATTAGATGGAAGGGAATATATTACCAGAATACAGCACTGCTATCGTTGCTAGGGGGAAACTCCTGTTCAGCTTTGGCTAAGGTGATAAACAAAATGACTTGCGAGTTCAGGGGCGCCATCAATGTGTTTTTGTCTCTCCATATCCAATGATTTCTTGCTCTCACTGGTCCTTTGTGTCCTGTGTCAGCTTTTCACAACTCCACTGATCAGCTCCTTGGCTTTACCAAGGGTCGTATTTTATTCCTTTACTAGGATACATTTTCTCTTGTTGAAGCCTGCATTATCAATGGAGGAACTTGACTGAGAGGAGTTGCTGAGTCCAGCAATGTGAGACTGCTGAGTTAACATCGGGAGAGAAATACCCTCAGCAGATGTGTCATGACAACTACCCGTGTTAATCACTTGGTCCAGATCTAGTACTTCTTTTCACTGGAGGTTAGCTTTGCGATATCATAAACATTCAATACTTCAATAAAACATTCAAAAGTAGCAAAAAAATGAATGCTAATAATAATTCTTTGTACCTATTTGTTTTTTTTTAAAGTTGAGCTGATAGCAATATTCTTGTTAAAATGGGGGAAATATGCTCAACTGAAGACTATGGGGTAGATTTTCAACTTGCCATCCGAGTGTAAAACTGGCATTGCGGATCAGCCACCCATTATAGAAATTATCCAGTTTTCATTTCCACCTCTCTGTTCATCTACACCTTTCAGCACCTTTTTAATTGATTGTATACTCCCATTCCTTGATTTTACTCCATTAATGTATTGCCTCACACTTATCCACATTAAATTGCAACTGCGCATTTCACTAACTTGTCTGTCTTCCTGAATTTTTTTTACAGTCCTCCTTGCTGTTTGCTAAACCTCCTACTTTTGTGTCACGAGCAAATTTTGAGTTTGTGCTCCTTATGCTCAATTCCAAATCATCAATACTTATCGAGAACTAAACATGGATCCAGCACTGATCCCTGGGGTACAGCATCTCCAATCCAAACACCCATTGATCCTAACTCTTTGTTTCCTGTCAATCAACCAACTTTCTGTCCATGCTGCTACATTTCCTCTTGTACTGTATGCCTGAATTTTTCTAACAAGATGGCTTGACACCATAATTAAATATGTACTGGGGGAATGATCTGACTCCCAGTCCATGATTTTGTATATATTCAAGAGAACTGAAGTGGAAAATCTCCCCTTGTATCCCTCATTTTCTTATCATAGAATGATTCTTCCAATGTATAAGACCTTGCACTTATCTGGAAAGTGCATTCTTCCTTTTCGCACTCCTCAATCACTCTACAGCTTTCTACACTACTCTCCTCCACCCTTGCCAGCTGTGGCTCAGTGGGTAGCACATTTGCCTCTGGAGTCAGAAGGTTGTGGGTTCATAGTCCCACTCCAGGGACTTGAGCGCACAAATCTAGGCTGACTCTCCAGTGCAGTGCTGAGGGAGTGCTGCACTGTCGGAGGTGCTGTCTGTTGGATGAGACGTTAAACCAAGGCCCCGTCTGCTCTCTCAGGTGGACATAAAAGATCCCATGGCACTATTTTGAAGAAGAGCAGGGGAGTTATCCCCGGTGTCCTGGCCAATATTTATTCCTCAATCAACATCACTAAAAAAAAACAGATTATCTGGTCATTATCACATTGCTGTTTGTGGGAGCTTGCTGTGCACAAATTGGCTGCCGCGTTTCCCACATTACAACAGTGACTACACTCCAAAAGTACTTCATTGGCTGTAAAGCACTTTGAGATGTACGGTGGTCGTGAAAGGCGCTGTAGAAATGCAAGTCTTTCTTTTTTGCCCACTATGGCACTGCTCTCAATTTGTTCCTAAAACAGTGTTGGATCTACTAAACATTGACCACTGTTGTTTGTTTCTATTTTATCCTTAGTTACCTTGACTCCCACTCCATGCCACATTATGGCATCTCCTTCAGCCAGGAAGGCAGATGGCTTGGACCAAAGGCTTGTTCATATTTGGCATCGAAGCTGTTCTAAAGGCTCCATATTGTTACAAGGCTTCAGCTAATTAGACCCTTTTAGAACCGCTGTTGTACAGGGCAGAATGACTTTAAACTTGAACAGTGTGTAATATTATCAGTTGTTGGCTTTCATAGAAAATAATGAATATTCATATTCATATTGTGTGTGCACGTTCACACAAGTATCTCATTTACAATTACCTTAATATTTTGATTACCTCACGATTAAAATAATATAAGCCACTCCTCTACAGTAGACTTTGTTGAAAACTGATCTGTGAGCAACTTTCCTTTGTATATAATACACTTCTTGCATACTATATAATCTCTAATTTAATATATTGCATGCAGTTTATATAACTTCCTCTTCTTCTTAGGCAGTCCCTCGGAACCGAGGATGACTTGCTTCCACATTAAAAATGAGTTCGCAGGTGACTGATGAGTCCAATGCGGGACCTACAGTCTCTGTCACAGGTGGGGCAGACGGTGGTTGAAGGGGCGGGTGGGTGGGGTGCTTGGGTTGACGTGCGCTCCTTGCGCTGCCTGCGCTTGGCTTCCGCTTGCTCCCGGCGAAGAGATTTGAGGTGTTCGGCGCCTTCCCGGATGCTTCTCCTCCACTTTGTGCGGTCTTGGGCCAGGGATTCCCAGGTGTCTTAGTGTATAGTTATATATGCAGGATGTTATTTACGTGTTCGTTATATATTCAGCATAAACCACAGTGTATTTTATATACGATTAGTAGTACACACATATATAGGATATAGTTTGTAACTATAAAGTTATCTAATGGATAATTTAATTCATATAATCTGTAAATTATGTATTATAACTGTTATAAATTTTCTTCAGAGTATGGTTACTATAATAATCACAGTAGAGTTAGTACCAATACCGTTTACAATCATTTGGCCCACCATGTCTGTGCTAGCTCTTTGCCAGAGCAATCCAGAACTAATCCCAATATCCCGATCTCTCCCTATAGCTCTGTATTTCTTCTGCTTCAAATGCTTTTTTTAAAAGTCTGGGCTCTGTTCTCTGCAGCAGAGCTAGGACACATGCTTGCCCTCTGGTCAGTTGTTCTCTGGTCCATCCTTGTCCTGCCCTTGTTCCTGCTCACTTGTGTTCAGTGATTCACCCAGTGCAGACCCCTATAGCTCACTACTTACAGTATGTGGGGTGGCAATTTCTGAACTGGTGCTTGTCAGGGTGAGAGCGAGTGATGGTGCATCTTCAGGAGGGATCCCCTCCTCAGCATCTGCTGCAGCATGGCCCGAGCCCTTTGATGGATCTGGAAAGAGGGGAGACTGACGAGGGTTACCACGTAGTGGCAAGGGCAAGCAGTAGCAGATGAGTGGTAGTGCTATGTACCACCAGGTTGTCATGCTAAATATGTGAAGGAAAGTTCAGTAGAAGGAGAGAAGAAGAGGAAGATGACCAAACGCCCTGCTTCACGTGTCCTCCAGCCTTGCCACGTGCAACAATACATGCCCTCCCTCTGCCAGTGATGCCAATGGCGGCCTCCTCTATTGGTGCTGGTGCTTGCTCTCCTGATCTTGCCATCTCGCTCTTGTGTGTGAGCTCATACTGCAAGAAGAGTGGCATTGGGTTAGTGTGTTCCCTGTTGAAATGGTTGTGACGCTGTGTGAGATAGCTTACCATAGTCTACGTGCTGAGAGGAAGAAGGGGAAGTAGCTATGAGGATAGTAGCAGGTCTTAAATGTGAAAATGCAAGCAGAAGGAGGTGTGGTGAAGCCTCCTGTTGTGATTGGAGGAGGGGCATTGGCAGCTGGGGAAGGACGGATCGGTAGTGCAGGGGCTAGAGTGGCGCAGGGCTATGCAGAGAGTAAAAGAGATGTGAAGGGGACTATTACCTTAGCAGCTCTGGGTGAAGCCATTAATTGTTTTCCTGCATTGGTGCCAGGTCCCTGAAGCAATGCATTTACATGGCTGGCCATCTCTTTCTACTGCTACTGCACAATTAGCCTGGGCACCCAGTACTCATCACTGGGGAAGAGGATCTATCTCCTGCCACTGACTTGCTATACAAGCTCCTCCGCTGCACTATCTGCAAACTTGGGACACTGGCTGCAGATAATCTTCTCAGCAGATGGTGAAAAAAGAGTTCTACTATACACCATACAAAAATTCCACCTCCCCTTTAAGGGATGCAGGCTGCCTTCTAAATAACAGCAGCCCCACTGGATTTCCTGCACTTCCAATGGGCAAGCTACCTACAGAGAGAGTGATTTACAGCTGGCAGCTCACTCTGAATATTAAAATAAGGATTTACCACAAAAAATGGATCGCACCTCCGCTAGACCCACCACCGCCCCCCCTCCCCAAACTAAATTACGCGATACTCAAAAATCGCCCCCAGTGAATAGACCAGAAAGACATAATTTATTAGTTCAGAACTGAATAGCTACAATGGCATCGTTTATCTTCCTGCGTGTTTCCAGTTTTGATGCAATGCAACTACTTGATTTCTTGCAGGTAATAAAACGGCAGAGAGTTGAGAAGGGGAAGGGGGTAATTTGTTCCTTTTTAACTACATCAATGAATATGATTTAATTTCACACACTGTCAGAAGTATAGAGTGAGCGCTTGATAAATCAGTTCACTTGCTGCCTCTCCATTTTGAGCAGATCTTTGCATTTTTGAAGAGAGAAGTCCTTTATGCCAAAGTAAGTCATTAAAAAAAAAATGGTGCGCTTTGAACAGGAAGTTAGGTTTACAACCATTTCCTGTCTTGCCCTGTGTCATTTGGTGAAACCTCTCTGATAAATCATCCAGCGAATGTTTCATGTTATATTTGTAGAACTCTGCTTACATGATTTAAATGTAGGAATGGCATGGCTGTTTCGGTGCAGTGAATTTTTAATACATTTAGAACAGATTAATATACCAGGCAAAAGCAAAATTCTGAATGAAAAACAAAAACAAAAAAAAAATGTTTCAGCTAGGGCCTGTGATCTTTTGATATTATACATTTCTGGTGGTCTTGAATTTAGCAAACTGTTCCCAGTACTTGTCTCCAGCTCATATGATTCAAAGTTCTCCATAGGCCTGACATACAAGGGTTGGCTTGTTTTCAGTGGGTTTCCTGGACTCTCCCTCATTTTCCCTGGTGTCACTCTGCACAAAGACACTGTTGTCAAGACATTCTGGACTTGCCCCAAAATCCAAGTATTTTGAGGAAGGGTCTTGGAAATCTATCTTTTCAGTCTGTGCCTTGCACGCCAACTTATTGTTTGATAATTGTATACCTTGTTCTCAGTTTTCTTTTAGATTATAAAGTCTTCCCTCACCCCGAGCACCAGCCAATTGAAAGATTAAATTAAAAGCAATTTTGACAGTCGAAAAAAATATTGCCTAACACCTCTGCGAACACATCTCTTTCACTCTGGCATTCTGCCTTAAAATAAATCTAATCCTTGTGAAGAAATGTCATGAAAATTCCTTTCCGTTTGGCAACATTTTCATTATTTTAATCTTCATGCCCCCTTCGCCAGAAACAGCTGTTGTGTAAATTTGTTCAGAGAGGAAAATGAGTAACTTCGAGTTCTGAGTTTCAATATTCTAAATGTTACTAAGCGGTGATCACATAATAAATTTGCATAGATGTAATCTGCATAATCACTTGTAAGCAAAGAGCTTTGGAAGTGTGTGAGTCCTTGTTCATATCGAAACACAGAAGCTTCCTTTTCATTTTAGCCTTTTAAACAGCACTGTATGTTTTTTTAATGAGATTTGAATGAACTCTCCAACAATATATATTGAATGGACTCTCCAACAATATATCTTGAATGAACTCTCCAACAATATATATTGAATGAACTCTCCACAGTATATATTGAATGGACTCTCCAATCATATACAGTAAATGGAATCTCCAATAATATATATTAAATGGATTTTCCAACAATATATATTGAATGAACTCTCCAATAATATATATTGAATGGACTCTCCAATAATAAATATTGAATGGACTCTCCAATAATAAATATTGAATGAACTCTCCAACAATATATATTGAATGAACTCTCCAATAATATATATTGAATAGACTCTCCAATAATATATATTGAATGGACTCTCCAATAATATATATTGAATGGACACTCCACAATATATATTGAATGGACTCTCCAATAATATATATTGAATGAACTCTCCAACAATATATATTGAATGGACTCTCCAATAATATATATTGAATGGACTCTCCAACAATATATATTGAATGAACTCTCCAATAATATATATTGAATGAACTCTCCAATAATATATCTTGAATGAACTCTCAATAATGTATTTTGCTATCGTCTCCAATAATATATATTGAATGGACTCTCCAATAATATATCTTGAATTAACTCTCCAATAATATACATTGAATGGACTCTACAACAATATATATTGAATGGACTCTCCAACAATATATATTGAATGAACTCTCCAATAATATATATTGAATGAACTCTCCACAATATATATTGAATGGACTCTCCAATAATATATATTGAATGAACTCACCACAATATATATTGAATGGACTCTCCAATAATATATATTGAAGGGACTCTCCAATAATATATATTGAATGAACTCTCCAACACTATATATTGAATGGACTCTCCAATAATATATATTGAATGGACTCTCCAATAATATATATTGAATGAACTCTCCAACAATATATATTGAATGGACTCTCCAATAATATATATTGAATGGACTCTCCAATAATATATATTGAATGAACTCTCCAATAATATATATTGAATGGACTCTCCAATAATATATATTGAATGGACGCTCCAATAATATATATTGAATGGACTCTCCAATAATATATATTGAATGGACTCTCCAATAATATATATTGAATGGACTCTCCAATAATATATATTGAATGGACTCTCCAATAATATATATTGAATGGACACTCCAATAATATATATTGAATGGACTCTCCAATAATATATATTGAATGGACGCTCCACAATATATATTGAATGGACTCTCCAATAATATATATTGAATGGACTCTCCAACAATATATATTGAATGGACGCTCCAAAAATATATATTGAATGGACTCTCCAATAATATATATTGAATGGACGCTCCAATAATATATATTGAATGGACTCTCCAATAATATATATTAAATGGACTCTCCAATAATATATATTGAATGGACGCTCCAATAATATATATTGAATGGACGCTCCAATAATATATATTGATGAAAGGTCATCGACCTGAAACGTTAACTCTCTTTCTCTCTCCACGGATGCTGCCTGGCCTGCTGAGTTTTTCCAGCGTTTTCTGTTGTTATCTCCAATAATATATATTGAATGGACTCTCCAATAATATATATTGAATGGACGCTCCAATAATATATATTGAATGGACTCTCCAATAATATATATTGAATGGACTCTCCAATAATATATATTGAATGGACGCTCCAATAATATATATTGAATGAACTCTCCAATAATATATATTGAATGAAATCTCCAATAATATATATTGAATGGACGCTCCAATAATATATATTGAATGGACTCTCCAGAATATATATTGAATGGACTCTCCAATAATATATATTGAATGGACTCTCCAACAATATATATTGAATGAACTCTCCAATAATATATATTGAATGAACTCTGCAATAATATATATTGAATGGACGCTCCAATAATATATATTGAATGAACTCTCCAATAATATATATTGAATGGACGCTCCACAATATATATTGAATGGACTCTCCAATAATATATATTGAATGAACTCTCCAATAATATATATTGAATGAACTCTCCAATAATATATATTGAATGGACTCTCCAATAATATATATTGAATGGACGCTCCAATAATATATATTGAATGAACTCTCCAATAATATATATTGAATGGACTCTCCAATAATATATATTGAATGAACTCTCCAATAATATATATTGAATGGACTCTCCAATAATATATATTGAATGGACTCTCCAATAATATATATTGAATGGACTCTCCAATAATATATATTGAATGGACTCTCCAATAATATATATTGAATGACTCTCCAATAATATATATTGAATGACTCTCCAATAATATATATTGAATGAACTCTCCAATAATATATATTGAATGACTCTCCAATAATATATATTGAATGGACTCTCCAATAATATATATTGAATGGACTCTCAATAATATATATTGAATGGACTCTCCAATAATATATATTGAATGGACTCTCCAATAATATATATTGAATGGACTCTCCAATAATATATATTGAATGGACTCTCCAATAATATATATTGAATGGACTCTCCAATAATATATATTGAATGGACTCTCCAATAATATATATTGAATGGACTCTCCAATAATATATATTGAATGGACTCTCCAATAATATATATTGAATGGACTCTCCAATAATATATATTGAATGGACTCTCCAATAATATATATTGAATGGACTCTCCAATAATATATATTGAATGGACTCTCCAATAATATATATTGAATGGACTCTCAATAGTATATATTGAATGGACTCTCCAATAATATATATTGAATGGACTCTCCAATATATGATAAAGAACTCATATTCGAATGAACTCTCCAATAATATATATTGAATGACTCTCCAATAATATATATTGAATGGAACTCTCCAATAATATATATTGAATGGACTCTCCAATAATATATATTGAATGACGCTCCAATAATATATATTGAATGGACTCTCCAATAATATATAATTGAATGGACTCTCAATAATATATATTGAATGGACTCTCCAATAATATATATTGAATGGACTCTCAATAATATATATTGAATGAACTCTCCAATACATATATATTGAATGACTCTCCAATAATATATATTGAATGAACTCTCCAATAATATATATTGAATGAACTCTCCAATAATATATATTGAATGGACTCTCCAATAATATATATTGAATGGACGCTCCAATAATATATATTGAATGAACTCTCCAATAATAATTTTGAATGACTCTCCAATAATATATATTGAATGACTCTCCAATAATATATATTGAATGGACTCTCCAATAATATATATTGAATGGACTCTCCAAAATATATATTGAATGACTCTCCAATAATATATATTGAATGACTCTCCAATAATATATATTGAATGGACGCTCCACAATATATATTGAATGGACTCTCCAATAATATATATTGAATGGACTCTCCAATAATATATATTGAATGGACTCTCCAATAATATATATTGAATGACTCTCCAATAATATATATTGAATGGACGCTCCAATAATATATATTGAATGACTCTCCAATAATATATATTGAATGGACTCTCCACTAATATATATTGAATGGACTCTCCAATAATATATATTGAATGGACTCTCCAATAATATATATTGAATGAACTCTCCAATAATATATATTGAATGGACTCTCCAATAATATATATTGAATGAACTCTCCAATAATATATATTGAATGAACTCTCCAATAATATATATTGAATGGACTCTCCAATAATATATATTGAATGGACTCTCCAATAATATATATTGAATGGACGCTCCACAATATATATTGAATGAACTCTCCAATAATATATATTCAATGGACTCTCCAATAATATATATTGAATGGACTCTCCAATAATATATATTGAATGGACTCTCCAATAATATATATTGAATGAACTCTCCAACAATATATATTTAATGGACTCTCCAATAATATATATTGAATGAACTCTCCAATAATATATATTGAATGGACGCTCCACAATATATATTGAATGGACTCTCCAATAATATATATTGAATGGACTCTCCAACAATATATATTGAATGAACTCTCCAATAATATATATTGAATGAACTCTCCAATAATATATATTGAATGGACGCTCCACAATATATATTGAATGGACTCTCCAATAATATATATTGAATGAACTCTCCAATAATATATATTGAATGGACTCTCCAATAATATATATTGAATGAACTCTCCAATAATATATATTGAATGGACGCTCCACAATATATATTGAATGGACTCTCCAACAATATATATTGAATGAACTCTCCAATAATATATATTGAATGAACTCTCCAATAATTTATATTGAATGGACGCTCCACAATATATATTGAATGGACGCTCCAATAATATATATTGAATGGACTCTCCAACAATATATATTGATTGGACGCTCCACAATATATATTGAATGAACTCTCCAATAATATATATTGAATGAACTCTCCAATAATATATATTGAATGGACTCTCCAATAATATATATTAAATGGACTCTCCCATAATATATATTGAATGGACGCTCCACAATATATATTGAATGAACTCTACAATAATATATACTGAATGAACTCTCCAATAATATATATTGAATGAACTCTCCAATAATATATATTGAATGGACTCTCCAATAATATATATTGAATGGACTCTCCAACAATATATCTTGAATGGACGCTCCACAATATATATTGAATGGACACTCCAATAATATATATTGAATGAACTCTCCAATAATATATATTGAATGGACTCTCCAATAATATATATTGAATGGACTCTCCAACAATATATCTTGAATGGACGCTCCACAATATATATTGAATGAACTCTCCAATAATATATATTGAATGAACTCTCCAATAATATATATTGAATGGACTCTCCAATAATATATATTGAATGGACGCTCCACAATATATATTGAATGGACTCTCCAATAATATATATTGAATGGACGCTCCAATAATATATATTGAATGGACTCTCCAATAATATACATTGAATGGACTCTCCATTAATATATATTGAATGGACTCTCCAATAATATATATTGAATGAACTCTCCACAATATATATTGAATGGACTCTCCAATAATATATATTGAATGGACTCTCCAATAATATATATTGAATGAACTCTCCAATAATATATATTGAATGAACTCTCCAATAATATATATTGAATGAACTCTCCAATAATATATATTGAATGAACTCTCCAATAATATATATTGAATGAACTCTCCAATAATATATATTGAATGAACTCTCCAATAATATATATTGAATGGACTCTCAATAATATATATTGATGAACTCTCCAATAATATATATTGAATGACTCTCCAATAATATATATTGAATGGACTCTCCAATAATATATATTGAATGGACTCTCCAATAATATATATTGAATGGACTCTCCAATAATATATATTGAATGAACTCTCCAATAATATATATTGAATGGACTCTCCAATAATATATATTGAATGACTCTCCAATAATATATATTGAATGAACTCTCCAATAATATATATTGAATGACTCTCCAATAATATATATTGAATGAACTCTCCAATAATATATATTGAATGAACTCTCCAATAATATATATTGAATGGACTCTCCAATAATATATATTGAATGGACTCTCCAATAATATATATTGAATGAACTCTCCAATAATATATATTGAATGACTCTCCAATAATATATATTGAATGGACTCTCCAATAATATATATTGAATGGACGCTCCAATAATATATATTGAATGGACTCTCCAATAATATATATTGAATGAACTCTCCAATAATATATATTGAATGAACTCTCCTATAATATTTATTGAATGGACGCTCCAATAATATATATTGAATGGACACTCCAATAATCTATATTGAATGGACGCTCCACAATATATATTGAATGAACTCTCCAATAATATATATTCAATGGACTCTCCGGTAATATATATTGAATGGACTCTCCAATAATATATATTGAATGGACTCTCCAATAATATATACTGAATGAAATCTCCAACAATATATATTTAATGGACTCTCCAATAATATATATTGAATGAACTCTCCAATAATATATATTGAATGGACGCTCCACAATATATATTGAATGGACTCTCCAATAATATATATTGAATGGACTCTCCAACAATATATATTGAATGAACTCTCCAATAATATATATTGAATGAACTCTCCAATAATATATATTGAATGGACGCTCCACAATATATATTGAATGGACTCTCCAATAATATATATTGAATGAACTCTCCAATAATATATATTGAATGGACTCTCCAATAATATATATTGAATGAACTCTCCAATAATATATATTGAATGGACGCTCCACAATATATATTGAATGGACTCTCCAATAATATATATTGAATGAACTCTCCAATAATATATATTGAATGAACTCTCCAATAATATATATTGAATGGACGCTCCACAATATATATTGAATGGACGCTCCAATAATATATATTGAATGGACTCTCCAACAATATATATTGAATGGACGCTCCACAATATATATTGAATGAACTCTCCAATAATATATATTGAATGAACTCTCCAATAATATATATTGAATGGACTCTCCAATAATATATATTGAATGAACTCTCCCATAATATATATTGAATGGACTCTCCAATAATATATATTGAATGAACTCTCCAATAATATATATTGAATGAACTCTCCAATAATATATATTGAATGGACTCTCCAATAATATATATTGAATGGACGCTCCACAATATATATTGAATGGACTCTCCAATAACATATATTGAATGGACGCTCCACAATATATATTGAATGAACTCTCCAACTAATATATATTGAATGGAACGCTCCAACAATATATATTGAATGACTCTCCACAAATATATTGAATGGACTCTCCAATAATATATATTGAAATGGACTCTCCAATAATATATATTGAATGGACTCTCCAATAATATATATTGAATGAACTCTCCAATAATATATATTGAATGAACTCTCACAATAATATATATTGAATGGACTCTCCAATAATATATATTGAATGGACGCTCCAAAATATATATTGAATGAACTCTCCAATAATATATATTGAATGGACTCTCCAATAATATATAATGAATGAACTCTCCAATAAAATATATTGAATGGACTCTCCAATAATATATATTGAATGAACTCTCCAATAATATATATTGAATGGACTCTCCAATATATATATTGAATGGACTCTCCAATAATATATATTGAATGGACTCTCCAATATATATATTGAATGGACTCTCCAATAATATATATTGAATGACTCTCCAATAATATATATTGAATGAACTCTCCAATAATATATATTGAATGGACGCTCCACAATATATGTTGAATGGACTCTCCAATAATATATATTGAATGAACTCTCCAATAATATATATTGAATGAACTCTCCAATAATATTTATTGAATGAACTGCTCCAATAATATATATTGAATGGACTCTCCAAAATATATATTGAATGGACTCTCCAATAATATATATTGAATGAACTCTCCAATAATATATATTGAATGGACTCTCCAATAATATATATTGAATGAACTCTCCAATAATATATATTGAATGGACTCTCCACAATATATATTGAATGGACTCTCCAATAATATATATTGAATGGACTCTCCAATAATATATATTGAATGGACTCTCCAATAATATATATTGAATGGACTCTCCAATAATATATATTGAATGGACTCTCCAATAATATATATTGAATGGACTCTCCAATAATATATATTGAATGAACTCTCCAATAATATATATTGAATGGACTCTCCAATAATATATATTGAATGGACTCTCCAATAATATATATTGAATGGACTCTCCAATAATATATATTGAATGAACTCTCCAATAATATATATTGAATGGACTCTCCAATAATATATATTGAATGGACTCTCCAATAATATATATTGAATGGACTCTCCAATAATATATATTGAATGACTCTCCAATAATATATATTGAATGGACTCTCCAATAATATATATTGAATGGACTCTCCAATAATATATATTGAATGACTCTCCAATAATATATATTGAATGGACTCTCCAATAATATATATTGAATGGACTCTCCAATAATATATATTGAATGGACGCTCCAATAATATATATTGAATGAACTCTCCAATAATATATATTGAATGACTCTCCAATAATATATATTGAATGGACGCTCCATAATATATATTGAATGACTCTCCAATAATATTATATTGAATGAACTCTCCAATAATATATATTGAATGAACTCTCCAATAATATATATTGAATGGACTCTCCAATATATATATTGAATGGACTCTCCAATAATATATATTGAATGAACTCTCCATTAATATATATTGAATGGACTCTCCAATAATATATATTGAATGGACTCTCCAATAATATATATTGAATGGACTCTCCAATAATATATATTGAATGAGCTCTCCAATAATATATATTGAATGGACTCTCCAATAATATATATTGAATGAACTCTCCAATAATATATATTGAATGGACTCTCCAATAATATATATTGAATGACTCTCCAATAATATATATTGAATGAACTCTCCAATATATATATTGAATGAACTCTCCAATAATATATTTGAATGACTCTCCAATATATATATTGAATGGACTCTCCATAATATATATTGAATGGACTCTCCAATAATATATATTGAATGAACTCTCCAATAATATATATTGAATGAACTCTCCAATAATATATATTGAATGGACGCTCCAATAATATATATTGAATGGACTCTCCAATAATATATATTGAATGAACTCTCCAATAATATATATTGAATGAACTCTCATATAATATATATTGAATGAACTCTCCAATAATATATATTGAATGACCTCTCCAATAATATATATTGAATGGACTCTCCAATAATATATATTGAATGAATTCTCCAATAATATATATTGAATGAACTCTCCAATAATATATATTGAATGAACTCTCCAATAATATATATTGAATGGACTCTCCAATAATATATATTGAATGGACTCTCCAATAATATATATTGAATGGACTCTCCAATAATATATATTGAATGAACTCTCCAATAATATATATTGAATGAACTCTCCAATAATATATATTGAATGGACGCTCCAATAATATATATTGAATGGAACTCTCCAATAATATATATTGAATGGACTCTCCAATAATATATATTGAATGACTCTCCAATAATATATATGAATGAACTCTCCAATAATATATATTGAATGACTCTCCATAATATATATTGAATGGACTCTCCAATAATATATATTGAATGGACTCTCCAATAATATATATTGAATGAACTCTCCAATAATATATATTGAATGACTCTCCAATAATATATATTGAATGGACTCTCCAATAATATATATTGAATGGAACTCTCCAATAATATATATTGAATGAACTCTCCAATAATATATATTGAATGGACTCTCCAATAATATATATTGAATGGACTCTCCAATAATATATATTGAATGAACTCTCCAACAATATATATTGAATGGACTCTCCAATAATATATATTGAATGGAACTCTCCAATAATATATATTGAATGGACTCTCCACAATATATATTGAATGGACTCTCCAATAATATATATTGAATGGACTCTCCAATAATATATATTGAATGAACTCTCCAATAATATATATTGAATGGACGCTCCAATAATATATATTGAATGGACACTCCAATAATATATATTGAATGGACTCTCCAATAATATATATTGAATGGACTCTCCAATATATATATTGAATGAACTCTCCAATAATATATATTGAATGGACTCTCCAATAATATATATTGAATGAACTCTCCAATAATATATATTGAATGGACTCTCCAATAATATATATTGAATGAACTCTCCAATAATAATATTGAATGAACTCTCCAATAATATATATTGAATGAACTCTCCAATAATATATATTGAATGGACTCTCCAATAATATATATTGAATGGACTCTCCAATAATATATATTGAATGGACTCTCCAATAATATATATTGAATGACTCTCCAATAATATATATTGAATGACTCTCCAATAATATATTTGAATGAACTCTCCAATAATATATATTGAATGGACGCTCCACAATATATATTGAATGGACTCTCCAATAATATATATTGAATGAACTCTCCAATAATATATATTGAATGGACGCTCCAATAATATATATTGAATGAACTCTCCAATAATATATATTGAATGAACTCTCCAATAATATATATTGAATGGACTCTCCAATAATATATATTGAATGAACTCTCCCTAATATATATATTGAATGGACGCTCACAATATATATTGAATGAACTCTCCAATAATATATATTGAATGAACTCTCCAATAATATATATTGAATGACTCTCCAATAATATATATTGAATGGACTCTCCAATAATATATATTGAATGACTCTCCAATAATAATATTGAATGGACTCTCCAATATATATATTGAATGACTCTCCATAATATATATTGAATGGACTCTCCAATAATATATATTGAATGGACTCTCCAATAATATATATTGAATGGACTCTCCAATAATATATATTGAATGGACTCTCCAATAATATATATTGAATGGACTCTCCACAATATATATTGAATGAACTCTCCAATAATATATATTGAATGAACTCTCCAATAATATATATTGAATGAACTCTCCAATAATATATATTGAATGGACACTGCACAATATATATTGAATGAACTCTCCAATAATATATATTGAATGAACTCTCGAATAATATATATTGAATGGACTCTCCAACAATATATATTGAATGAACTCTCCAATAATATATATTCAATGGACGCTCCACAATATATATTGAATGAACTCTCCAATAATATATATTGAATGGACTCTCCAACAATATATATTGAATGGACTCTCCAATAATATATATTGAATGGACTCTCCAATAATATATATTGAATGGACTCTCCAATAATATATATTGAATGGACTCTCCAATAACATATATTGAATGGACGCTCCAATAATATATATTGAATGGACTCTCCAATAATATATATTGAATGGACTCTCCAATAATATATATTGAATGAACTCTCCAATAATATATATTGAATGAACTCTCCAATAATATATATTGAATGGACTCTCCAATAATATATATTGAATGAACTCTCCAATAATATATATTGAATGAACTCTCCAATAATATATATTGAATGAACTCTCCAATAATATATATTGAATGGACTCTCCATAATATATATTGAATGGACTCTCCAATAATATATATTGAATGGACTCTCCAATAATATATATTGAATGGACTCTCCAATAATATATATTGAATGGACTCTCCAATAATATATATTGAATGGACGCTCCAATAATATATATTGAATGGACTCTCCAATAATATATATTGAATGGACTCTCCAATAATATATATTGAATGGACTCTCCAATAATATATATTGAATGAACTCTCCAATAATATATATTGAATGAACTCTCCAATATATATATTGAATGAACTCTCCAATAATATATATTGAATGGACGCTCCACAATATATATTGCATGAACTCTCCAATAATATATATTGAATGAACTCTCCAATAATATATATTGAATGGACTCTCCAATAATATATATTGAATGGACTCTCCAATAATATATATTGAATGGACTCTCCAATAATATATATTGAATGAACTCTCCAATAATATATATTGAATGAACTCTCCAATAATATATATTGAATGACCTCTCCAATAATATATATTGAATGGACTCTCCAATAATATATATTGAATGAATCTCCAATAATATATATTGAATGGAACTCTCCAATAATATATATTGAATGAACTCTCCAATAATATATATTGAATGGACTCTCCAATAATATATATTGAATGGACTCTCCAATAATATATATTGAATGGACTCTCCAATAATATATATTGAATGAACTCTCCAATAATATATATTGAATGGACTCTCCAATAATATATATTGAATGGACTCTCCAATAATATATATTGAATGGACTCTCCAATAATATATATTGAATGAACTCTCCAATAATATATATTGAATGAACTCTCCAATAATATATATTGAATGAACTCTCCAATAATATATATTGAATGGACTCTCCAATAATATATTATTGAGATGAACCTCTCCAATAATATATATTGAATGACTCTCCAATAATATATATTGAATGGACTCTCCAATATATAATATTGAATGGACTCTCCAATAATATATATTGAATGGACTCTCCAATAATATATATTGAATGGACTCTCCAATAATATATATTGAATGGACTCTCCAATAATATATATTGAATGGACTCTCCCAATAATATATATTGAATGACTCTCCAATAATATATATTGAATGACTCTCCAATAATATATATTGAATGGAACTCTCCAATAATATATATTGAATGGACTCTCCAATAATATATATTGAATGAAACTCTCAATAATATATATTGAATGACTCTCAATAATATATATTGAATGACTCTCCAATAATATATATTGAATGGACGCTCCAATAATATATATTGAATGACTCTCCAATAATATATATTGAATGGACTCTCCAATAATATATATTGAATGAACTCTCCAATAATATATATTGAATGGACGCTCCACAATATATATTGAATGACTCTCCAATAATATAATATTGAATGGACTCTCCAATAATATATATTGAATGAACTCTCCAATAATATATATTGAATGACTCTCCACTAATATATATTGAATGGACTCTCCAATAATATATATTGAATGGACTCTCCAATAATATATATTGAATGGACGCTCCAATAATATATATTGAATGGACTCTCCAATAATATATATTGAATGACTCTCCAATAATATATATTGAATGGACTCTCCAATAATATATATTGAATGAACTCTCCAATAATATATATTGAATGAACTCTCCAATAATATATATTGAATGAACTCTCCAATAATATATATTGAATGAACTCTCCAATAATATATATTGAATGAACTCTCCAATAATATATATTGAATGGACTCTCCAATAATATATATTGAATGGACTCTCCAATAATATATATTGAATGGACTCTCCAATAATATATATTGAATGGACTCTCCAATAACATATATTGAATGGACGCTCCAATAATATATATTGAATGAACTCTCCAATAATATATATTGAATGAACTCTCCAATAATATATATTGAATGGACGCTCCACAATATATATTGAATGAACTCTCCAATAATATATATTGAATGAACTCTCCAATAATATATATTGAATGAACTCTCCAATAATATATATTGAATGGACGCTCCACAATATATATTGCATGAACTCTCCAATAATATATATTGAATGAACTCTCCAATAATATATATTGAATGGGACTCTCCAATAATATATATGAATGGACTCTCCAATAATATATATTGAATGGACTCTCCAATAATATATATTGAATGAACTCTCCAATAATATATATTGAATGGACTCTCCAATAATATATATTGAATGACCTCTCCAATAATATATATTGAATGGACTCTCCAATAATATATATTGAATGAATTCTCCAATAATATATATTGAATGAACTCTCCAATAATATATATTGAATGAACTCTCCAATAATATATATTGAATGGACTCTCCAATAATATATATTGAATGGACTCTCCAATAATATATATTGAATGGACTCTCCAATAATATATATTGAATGGACGCTCCAATAATATATATTGAATGGACTCTCCAATAATATATATTGAATGAACTCTCCAATAATATATATTGAATGGACTCTCCAATAATATATATTGAATGGACTCTCCAATAATATATATTGAATGAATTCTCCAATAATATATATTGAATGGACTCTCCAATAATATATATTGAATGAACTCTCCTATAATATATATTGAATGGACTCTCCAATAATATATATTGAATGGACTCTCCAATAATATATATTGAATGGACTCTCCAATAATATATATTGAATGAATTCTCCAATAATATATATTGAATGGACTCTCCAATAATATATATTGAATGGACTCTCCAATAATATATATTGAATGAACTCTCCTATAATATATATTGAATGAACTCTCCAATAATATATATTGAATGGACTCTCCAATAATATATATTGAATGGACTCTCCAATAATATATATTGAATGAACTCTCCAATAATATATATTGAATGAACTCTCCTATAATATATATTGAATGAACTCTCCAATAATATATAATGAATGAACTCTCCAATAATATATATTGAATGGACTCTCCAATAATATATATTGAATGGACTCTCCAATAATATATATTGAATGGACTCTCCAATAATATATATTGAATGAACTCTCCAATAATATATATTGAATGAACTCTCCAATAATATATATTGAATGAACTCTCCAACAATATATATTGAATGGACTCTCCAATAATATATATTGAATTATCGCTCCACAATATATATTGAATGGACTCTCCAACAATATATATTGAATGAACTCTCCAATAATATATATTGAATGAACTCTCCAATAATATATATTGAATGGACTCTCCAATAATATATATTGAATGAACTCTCCAATAATATATATTGAATGGACTCTCCAATAATATATATTGAATGGACTCTCCAATAACATATATTGAATGGACGCTCCAATAATATATATTGAATGGACTCTCCAATAATATATATTGAATGAACTCTCCAATAATATATATTGAATGAACTCTCCAATAATATATATTGAATGGACTCTCCAATAATATATATTGAATGAACTCTCCAATAATATATATTGAATGGACTCTCCAATAATATATATTGAATGGACTCTCCAATAATATATATTGAATGGACTCTCCAATAATATATATTGAATGAACTCTCCAATAATATATATTGAATGGACTCTCCAATAATATATATTGAATGACCTCTCCAATAATATATATTGAATGGACTCTCCAATAATATATATTGAATGAATTCTCCAATAATATATATTGAATGAACTCTCCAATAATATATATTGAATGAACTCTCCAATAATATATATTGAATGGACTCTCCAATAATATATATTGAATGGACTCTCCAATAATATATATTGAATGGACTCTCCAATAATATATATTGAATGAACTCTCCAATAATATATATTGAATGAACTCTCCAATAATATATATTGAATGGACGCTCCAATAATATATATTGAATGGACTCTCCAATAATATATATTGAATGAACTCTCCAATGATATATATTGAATGAACTCTCCAATAATATATATTGAATGAACTCTCCAATAATATATAATGAATGAACTCTCCAATAATATATATTGAATGGACTCTCCAATAATATATATTGAATGGACTCTCCAATAATATATATTGAATGGACTCTCCAATAATATATATTGAATGGACTCTCCAATAATATATATTGAATGAACTCTCCAATAATATATATTGAATGAACTCTCCAACAATATATATTGAATGGACTCTCCAATAATATATATTGAATTATCGCTCCACAATATATATTGAATGGACTCTCCAACAATATATATTGAATGAACTCTCCAATAATATATATTGAATGAACTCTCCAATAATATATATTGAATGGACTCTCCAATAATATATATTGAATGAACTCTCCAATAATATATATTGAATGAACTCTCCAATAAAATATATTGAATGGACTCTCCAATAATATATATTGAATGGACGCTCCACAATATATATTGAATGAACTCTCCAATAATATATATTGAATGACTCTCCAATAATATATATTGAATGAACTCTCCAATAATATATATTGAATGAACTCTCCAATAATATATATTGAATGGACGCTCCAATAATATATATTGAATGAACTCTCCAATAATATATATTAAATGGACTCTCCAATAATATATATTGAATGGACTCTCCAATAATATATATTGAATGGACTCTCCAATAATATATATTGAATGGACTCTCCAATAATATATATTGAATGGACGCTCCACAATATATATTGAATGGACTCTCCAATAATATATATTGAATGGACTCTCCAATAATATATATTGAATGAACTCTCCAATAATATATCTGGCGAGTTAATTTCCTGCCTTCCAATGGCAGCAGGAGGGGTTCAATGATTTTAACCACTGGGCCTTATTTAAATCCCACTGGTCCACTTCCTACCTGGGAGAGGCCGCAGTGAGACTGCTAGCTTCCAAAGGTTGGGGGACCCCAGATTGCCCACCGGCTTCCAGGTAAGTGATGATGAGGAGGTTTCGGGAGAGTCTCAGTGGAGTGAGGTGAGTGGAATCTGGGGCAAGGGAGGCTATGACTTTCCTTGTGGGACCCGGAGGAGCACAAAGAAAAGTTTCTGACTTGTCTTTTAGGGTTTTTCGTTCTTTTGGATAGCTGCTAACTTGCTTTGACCTGGCGGGAAAGCAGCAGCGACTTCCCACTCAGGCCCAGGTTAAAATGGAATTGAGATCCTATTGACGCAGGTAGAGTTAAAATCAGTATTGTAAGGCTGGAGCATGGAAGACGTTTTCATTACTTTCACAGTAACAGCAGCAATCTAGTTACTCAGCATTCACCTACTTTGGTGATCTGCTGTATGTAGGATAGATGGTTTGCTTTGGGGAATATACAGAACAGTAGTGCAAGGCATAAAACTGAATTTCAATGGACAAGGAGGTAAGAGGAAGAAACTTTATTTGTGTGGAATTATAGAGAAAGAGAGAGTTCAGTAAGAGAGAGAGGAAGACAGAACAACATGTGTAAGTGGGACCTACAGAGGGAAGACCTCATTATTCTGGTCTCATTTATTTATTTTATGGAGGGAGAAAGAGTCTGTAAAGGGGCTTTACTGTAGATGGGAACTGGTCTGGCTTGTTTATCAGAGAGCGTGACTGTCTAAGTAGTGCCTACAGAGATGGACCTCTACAGGCTGAAGCACAAATGGGGTACAGAAAATGAAGGTCTCACTGTGCACTAGTGCTTGTGTAAATTATGCGACGGAGATGGGCCTCCTTATAAACTGAGACTAATTGAGGTTTGGTCCTTTCATTGACTGAGATATTATTATGGTAACTCCACAGAAACTGTACCATATAACAGCACTCCCCTACCACCTTACACTTCTCTGTTCTGTCTCTGTTAGATTTGTACTAATTTGTTCTATTCAGAGCTGAGTTGCTTCTGAGAATGGAACATTTTGCGAAATAGATTAAAATGAACACTGATATTTTAGAACCTAACCATACATTTCTACGGTTGTTGTTGCAGTTATATAAGGTATTGGTGAGACCGCATCTGGAATACTGCATACAGTTTTGGTGTCCATACTTAAGAAAAGAAATACTTGCTCTCGAGGCAGTACAAAGAAGGTTCACTCGGTTAATCCCCGGGATGAGGGGGTGGACATACGAGGAGAGGTTGAGTAGATTGGGACTCTACTCATTGGAGTTCAGAAGAATGAGAGGCGATCTTATTGAAACATATAAGATTGTGAAGGGGCTTGATCGGGTGGATGCGGTAAGGATGTTCCCAAGGATGGGTGAAACTAGAACTAGGGGGCATAATCTTAGAATAAGGGGCTGCTCTTTCAAAACTGAGATGAGGAGAAACTTCTTCACTCAGAGGGTAGTAGGTCTGTGGAATTTGCTGCCCCAGGAAGCTGTGGAAGCTACATCATTAAATAAATTTAAAACAGAAATAGACAGTTTCCTAGAAGTAAAGGGAATTAGGGGTTACGGGAAGCGGGCAGGAAGTTGGACATGAGGCTGAGTTCGGATCGGTCGAGGCCCTGTGGGTGGCGTAGCAGGCCCAGGGGCTGAGTGGCCGGGTCCTGCTCCTACTTCTTGTGTTCTTTAGATTTGAGGTGAGGATCAGATCAGCCATGATCTTATTGAATGGCGGAGCAGTCTCGAAGGGCCGATTGGCCTACTCCTGCTCCTATTTCTTATGTTCTTATGTTCTTATGTTGTAATCTTTGGGAACGAGATTACTACACACTTGCAGTCATAGTTGTTTCTGTCTATTCAGTAATGTAATATTGTGCAGTAGAACACATAACCTGTATCAAACTAACCCAGCTTATAATTATTTCATTTTTTAGCTTTGGGCTTTCTTAGAAATTGGTAATTAAATAACTGTGCACAAACATCTTGAAACGGATCCATCAGATGGAGCTAAAAGAAGTAAACATTTATGACAACTGCTGTAAATGTTTAAACAATTTAGCCTTCATTGGGAGTGTTAAATTTTATTGTATGAAGTAAAACACAACTGCTTTTATTCCACTGGGGCAGCCTTCACTCTGGGCAGTAAACATTGCTCCAATAATAAGATTGCAGTCTTGTGATGCTGTAAACAATACTATTGGGAGATTTAAAGAAACCAAAGCTTTATGTAATTATTTGTGTGGGGGGGTCATTTAACTTTGAAAGGGCATTTCTCGATGGTGTAATGAAATAACAAACGGCTTTAATTATGATTGATGAAGCATAGACTTAATGCATCATGGTAAATTAACTGCCCATTAGCAGCTCCAAGACCTTCTTGAGTATATAAAATAACATTGGGTATGAATTGAGCAAAAAAAAAAGGCTTCCCGTTCTTTTTTTGTTGTTGTCATTCATCGATTAGATAGGAATATCATTCTTAAGCTGAATATTTTGTCTGAATCTCAGCATGCGGCATGATGTTATTAAAACCACAGGCTGCCAGCTAAATTCCCGGGATTCTGGTGTAACGTTATGTGGGAATATATTTCAATAATTTATGAAGTCTCTTTGAACCTTTTTTTTTTATCAATCCCTTTAGTTTTTGCCACATCACTTATTGACATTGCCTTGTGTTTATAATAAAGTGTGAATTTGAATGATTTTGCTTTTTTTCTTGGTGGTTCTGTGAGTGCTTGTGACTGACTCAAAAGTTCTCAGCTGCAAAGTGCCACACTTGAATCTGCTAAATACCACCGAACACTTCTGTGTTCAAATGCTCTGGGGTAGATTTTCAGTTTGCGGTCTGAACACGAAACTGGCGTTGCGGATTGGGTGCCCGTTATAGAAGCCGCTTGATTTTCATTTCCGCTCATCTCATGGAAATGAAAAATCAAACTGTTTCTGCAACGTCAGTATTACGCCCCGGGTGGCAAGTTAAAAGTCTACTCCTCTGTCTCAAATATTAAATATTGTATAAAAGAACCAGAGAAAGGTACAGAACTGATGAACACGTTGAAATTATGCTTTTGTAAATTTCCTCCAAGGTTGATTTTTTTTTTCCACTTCCATATTCTACCCTCTTCTGAAGCCACTGACTCCTAATAGGATAGAGATCACAGGTGCTAACGGTCCTCTAGTACCTCGCCCAAATGACTGTATTTCAAGTATGAGCAGAGAGAGGGAGCAGCAACAGGCTATTCAACTACAAGAGGCATCAGTGCAAGACCTGATCCTATCCTCAGCTGACATCCACATATGTAAACATTTCTGGCAGGATTCACCGGACAGGAATCAGAAGTCTGCAGGTGCTGATGCCAATTGTTGCACCCCTATCACTGTCCAATTGAGAACAGTTCATTCAACACAGAGCAAGAACCAATCTTTGGGCCTTCTTGGTTTGTATGGCTGAGTCTCACACTCTACAGTGTATTTAACAATTTAGCCGCCAAGGGCAACACCCCTGATTTTTGTTCACAAGTTATTTTCTGCTCTTAGTTCAGTCCCCCTCATGTATGCATCAAGCCTCCTCTTAAATGGAACAATGTTATCGGCTTCAACCACTCCGTGTGGCAGCGAGTTCCACATTCTCATCGTGCTTTGTGTAAAGAAATTCCTCCGACATTCTTTATTTGATCCGTTCATGGCCATCTTACATTTATGCCCCCTTGTTCTGGACTTCCCCACATCCACCCTCCTATCAGCCCATCTGGAGTACTACACTCAGTTTTGAGCACCTTGGTCCAAAAAATAATCTTACAAGGAGGCTGACTGAAATAAGGTGAAGTGAAAGGAGATTTACTGTAAACATCAGTCTGTATATTCATTTACCATTTGTAAAGTATACCAGTTTGTTGTTTTACATTCAGCCTCGTCTCACTAGAGTATTAATCAGTCTGCCTTTCAGAAGACTGGAGAAGATCATGTAAAGGCATATGTGAGACTAATGTACCCAGTTCCTATAACAAGGGGTGTTCATTGTTATAATCCCTCTAGATGTTGGACAGTAAAGGTCCAGATCATAAGTGGCATAGACTCTGCTTACCGGAGAACAGAACCCGAGAGATTATCTAGAGCAAACCAAACATTTGTAACAAGCACATTGGCCGCGATTTCCCCAACCTCAGTGGGTCTGTGGCAGGCAACGTCGGCGGCAGGTCCCGGCCCTGCTGCTGTCTCCAGCCCGCTGTCCAAAATGATTTTCTCCTGATTGGGCTTGTTAAGCCCGCCCAGCGCGTTTGCCGGCCAATTGAAGGAAGCGGGTCTGATGACGTCATTTGATGACGCATCATCAGCCCGTTTCCTTAAAGGGACCATGCGCAAATTGATTTTGACGGTTGTACTGTCAGTGTTCTACAGCATTGACAAACACTGGCAAGCACTGTACAGAGGTGTATGGCTGCACCCAGGCTCTCCCATGACTCCCTCCATATGCTTATGGAGGGAGTCACAGCACACAGGGAGGTTCTCTTCCCTTCCAATGGGCGGAAGAGACCTCCCCAGGAGACCAATGCAGTCTGGTTGCACATTGCACAGGAGGACTCAAGCAGGGATATCGTCAGGAGGACCAGGCTGCAGTGGCACAAACCTTTTAATGATCTCAGTAGATCACGAAACATTACTGCAAAGCCACACTCAACCTCATCCTGCTGTGCCTCTCATCACATCCCCATCACTCTGCCTTCCCTACCCTACTCCTGCACATCCTTACTCACACCAACTTACCTAGCACCTCCACCCATCCCTCTATCTACATTATCACTTCCCCATCTCACTAGCTACCCCTCACACTCACCCTCATCCTAGTCCAATCATATCAACTGACAACACACTTGTGTGTTTTAGCCAATGTTCCTGTGAAGTTTCTGTTAATGTGCTGTCAAACATTGAAACCTTTATTTTCAACACTTTGCGTTCTTGGACAGATCTGTGTGCACCTTTGGAAGTGGCTTAGTGAGTTGCAGTGAATGGTGAAACATAACGGTACCCCCTGCAATGGTGATGAGTGTGAAAGGAATGGCTTGGGCATTGTAGGGATGTTTTATGGTGTTGGCGTGGGGTGGTGCCAACCTGGCACATCATGTGGCAGCCAGGGTGTACAGTGTCAGGTGAAGTAAATCTGGTCATGGTGAGGCCATCCCATGCCTCCCGGGCAGCAATGTGGTCGGGTCGGGTGTTGATGCCCTCTGTCCTGTGCAGCATCAGTTGCTTGCAAAGAAGGTTGGTGTTGTTGTTGGTGCTGCTGGTGTGCCTGGTGCTGCTGGTGTTGGGGCTGATCGTGGTGGGATTCTGAGGACCCAGGTGAGATAGTTTCAAGGGCACCGATGCTAATATAGTAGATGGCAGGTGAACTTGAGATGACAGAAGCGATCTGTCAATGGTGAGAGGTGTTGTTTCAATGAGGTGACACTGGATACAGAGCTTACTCCAAACACTTGCAACCTGCATAAAGCTCAATCCATCTTCCAAATGCAGTAAGCAACAGCTTCTGAGCTTGGAAAGTGAACAGCTGTGAGATGGGAGCTTTTATAGCACATTTGCAGCTGTCAAGTAATGAGATGATTCCATGGTCATACAACTCCCGACCTGCTTACCTGACGTGTTCCCTGAGCAGTGTGGACCCCATGGGCAGCCTTGTAAAATGTAAAGGTGAACTCAAAATACTTCTTAATGGGATGTTAACAAGGACATAATGACCTGAATTGCCTCCCCCGCCGCTGCGTGTCAGGTCTGTTCAGCGCTGACAGAGCCGACATCTGGGAAAGGCACATGGCGGTGGGTTGACAGAGGGGTCCCAACCCACTGTCAAAAAAAACATTTTTCCACCCGACCCGCCACCGAACGCACCCGCCCTGCAAAATTCCCCCCATTGTGTTTGTGCGTAAAGTTTGCTGATCGGAATTTATACCCTTTCATATCATTGAGCAAGAATGGGGAAATAAGATCTTCATATTGGGCTAACATGTCCTTTCAGGGGTTGGTATTGGGTACAGCAGCGCCCACAATCTAGCTCCCACAATCTGTAGAAGCGGAATAATATTAACATAGCCTTATTTAAGGTCTGTCCGTATTTAAAAAGAAAAAGATAGTTGAACAGTTTGAACTAATGAAGGGTCTACCCCTGAAACATTAATCTGTCTCTTTTCTTTACAGATGTGGATGGACTTGCTGTGCATTTCCAGCATTTTCTGTTTTTATTTTAGATTTCCAGCATTTGCAGTGTTTTTTGGTTCCTATCATTGGCATATGAACTTAATAATTACATGCAATACTCAGGAGGTGTAACCACATTTAAACCTCTCCTTCTCGCAAGGACCATGGAACTGTATAGATGCAGTAAAATCAATTGGGAAAAGCTAATATAGTCTTGTTGTTATTTTTAGTTATCTGATTTGTGTTGTTCGTACTTTAGCCATCAAGTGAGGGAATACAAATCTATTAAAGAGCTTGGATTCATACCAGTAACTAATTGTAAGCCATTATTTTATACTAAGGATTCATTAGTCACATCCATGTCAAGCGTAGAACTGGTGTCAGATGTTTTTTAGAAGAAAGCACACCAGGACAGGTATGGAACTCATCAGTCTGGGTCAAAGTTCAGCCTCATTAAAGAGCTGAAATGAAAACCTGTAGTGTCTATCGTACAGCACACAGGCTAATCTGCCTGCTGCCTCTGTACAATGTCCCCAGCCCCCATGCCTCATCCTTCACACTTGAATAGTCAAATAACCAGGCCACCTCCCAGACATACAAACAAGATCAAGAGGTGAAGGTACTGACATGTCTGCTCTTTCTGCATTATAATAAAAAGTGCAAAGAAACAAAACCAAATTCTGAAACTGTCCCATGTGTGATACCATGGAGATAAATTTAAACGGCAGTAGCAAAATAAGCATAAGAGTTAACTCAGCTAAATTTTATTCCGGGTTGTTTTAAACACTTGTCCAGGCAGAGTTAAATGTAGAGTCTTGGCTCACCCAGCCGCTTCCTGCCCACCTGGGAGGTCAGTGTTTGACTGTAGCAAAAGAGAGGGAAGTTACCACACAGCAGCACTTGTCACAAGCTGTGCTGTGATGGGCATGTTTGGGGGAATTTGAAACGTGCGGAGATAAGAGTTGGAGACCAGCCATTGAAATGCGGGATGAATATACGTCAAGCCCGGCATAGGTGCGTTAAGCAGAGCTGTGAGTGAACTGCCATTATTTAGCTGCTCCTTGTAATGCACAATTATACTGGCGTGTATATTGAGCATGGTTGCCTGTAATGGCTGAAAAACAGGCTGTGCTTTTCTGTATGCTCTTCGAAAGCTTCAACTGTTTTTAAACTTGTTTTTTTCCTCACCCAAAGGAATATTGAATGGCATCATCAATTGTCTCCAGCCATTCTTGCGCTCCTTCGACCAGTTGGTTCAATAATATTAAGATTTGACTTTGCCAATTTACCACGTCCCTTCTGTGCCCCATTCCAGTCCACCAATAACTTAGGGACTGTTATAAAGGGTGCAGTCATACTGCTACTTTCGCATTAATGCAAAGTGTTTTCGGATGCGAAAATGACATAATTTGAGAGCCAAGTCCTGACCTGACTCCTAAACATTAAAGTGTAAGACCCCACTAGAAGGCTTTTTCACACTATTTTGTAGTTTGCACTGGCTGCAGCATAACGCTATCCTAGTGCAGAACAGCATTTTAAAAGAGCTAGAAGAGCTGGCAAGATGTGGGATATTGACCTTTTGAGAAGTTGTTCTTTGGAGGTGTATCTAGAAAGCTGTACTGGGCACATAACAGGCTCCTGGTGAGCTTCTTATTACAATTCATAAGGGGTTCCCCAGGGAGGTATGATGGGCCCTATTGTGTTTCTCATTTTGATCAGTGATCTGGCAGATATAATCAGAAGTGATGATGCCCTGTTTGCTGATGACACCACCTTCTACAGAACACTTAACTCCCCATCTACTGAGTCACTTGAGGCAGACATAACAGAATTGGACAGAAGGTGAAGACATTGGGATATCTTTAGTCCGAAGAAAATCAAATCATTAACTGCTAAGAACGATGGGTTGTAATGTTGCCTCCCTAACTATTCTATAGCGGCAGCAAACTCTCATCCGTTACATTCAGCTGCTTTGTTCGGTCATTGCATCTGATCTGTGCTAGAGTTAACAACTGGCATTGATGACTGGAAAAGCTGATGGCAATCTCCAGAAAGTTTTTCCATATTTGTCACTACAGCCAGCTTCATCATTCTACAAGACTTCTACCTGCCCAGGGATGAGATATTGTAACTCTGTTTAACAGGCTGCAGAGAAAACCCATCTGTTGCTCCTGGAATGAGTGCAGTGCAGTCCAAAACCATGCAGACCACTGGACTTGTTGAGTATGGCCAGCTCCTGGCCAGAGTCCACTGAACAGGCATGACTGTGCTGTCGGCCTTCCACAAGGTTATGATTGGAGTGGCACCACAAGAGTTGCTGGTGCTTAAGCCAGACCTCCATGTGAATGCCAGGAAGCCAAAAGCTGCAAGGACTCCACATTTGTATCAGTGCCAGGGTTGAAGCTTCACACATCACTTCTCTTGCCTGTTCAATTCTCTATAAGGCTGCATTACCTTACAGCAGCCTGACTTTTGGCAGCATTGCTCTGAGGTAAATGAGATGGTGCTGCTTCCTCCAGGGAGACCAAGACCCACCTAGAGAAGGGCTTTTCACTGATATCCCCTCGACAGCAGTGCCTCATCTGCAATAATAAACATGGCCTTAGGAGGTGCTGCTCACTATCTTTTTTTTTGGTCTGCTTAGCTTTCCACTGGCTGACCTTCCCCAGCCATTAAGAAGGTTTGGTGGCTAGAAATTAAAACTGAGAATCCCAGCTTTCCAATTGTGCATTTTATTTGTTACTCCAGTGCGGTGGAATCTGACTTGATTCAAAAGCAGCAGGAGCTTTGGTGCTAAATTGCAGAACAGTTTCTTCAAGCTTATTCTGGAATTTAAATGTGCATTAGACCATGTCATTGCCTGGAACTTTATCCTCTTCATGCAGATGTTTAAATGCAACACTAACCAGTACTTGTTGACCTGGGTTTGCAGGAGCATAAATTAGCCTATCTGTCTTACCTTTTTACACTCTAACAACAACTTACATTTATATAGCGCCTTTAACATAATAAACGTCCGAAGATGCTTCATAGAAGCATTCTCAAACAAAATTTGATACCGAGCAACATAAGGAGATATTAGGACAAAGAGATAGGTTTAAAGGGGTGTCTTAAAGGAGGAGAGAGAGGTAGAGAGACGGAGAGGTTTAGGAAGGGAATTCCACAGCTTGGGACCGAAGAAGTTGAAGGCATGGCTGACAAGGATGAGAATTTTAAAATCGAGGCATTGCCACTACAGGTCAGGGGTGATGGGTGAACAGGACTTGGTGCGAGTTAGGATACGGGCAGCAGAGTTTTGGATAAGCTCAAGTCCAATCACTCGCTATGGTCCAGGGACCATCAGCATGAATTTTGTGAGAGATCTGCCGTTGTTACTGTAGTGTCTGACTGTGCTCTTTTGTTATGTCATTTAATATACCAAGGGGAAGAAAGGATCTGCTTTGCTGGGCAGGTCTCAGTAGTCTGCGCTAATCAGGCCTTTTGGTAATTTCATTGCTGCTTATTAATTATTTTGCTCAGCGTACAAATTAAATCTGTCACCTGTGATGTTACAAAATGAATCTGTCAAAGTTGAAGACAATTATCTGATAAATATTAACACATCTCCTATGTTGTTGCTCATGAATATTATCATATCGGAAGCATGCTTGTGATGTTTAGCTACTAACCTTTAAGGGCACTGCTCGGAACAGGCAAATCCAAGTAATTGTAGCTACTTACAATCTTCTGAGAGCAATTAGAGAGGCATTGTAGCTACTTATAAACATTAGGCTTAAGGACAATGAGTCATTTACATTTTTCTAAGATTGTTTTGCATTTGACACAAAGTATAATATTAGCACACTGAACGGAATCCTTTCTAACTAGAGCTCTCCCTTGGCATTGCTCAGGGTGAGCCAGGAGCTATGCTGTTGCAAGGAGGGTGATGGGGTACGGAAGGTGTGCACATCTGCGGTGAAAGAATTTTGAACAGCATTCCCTGTAGTTATCTAGGAAAGGCGTGAATCCCTTGCATTGCTATGGGTGGATCAGTTTAGTTGTTGAAACACTTTCACTTCACTGATCAGCAGAGAGCGTTGCGCATTTTCATGCTAATCTTCCCTTTGCTTGACATTCACTCTAATTACATCATATCCTTATAGCATTTTATTGAAATGCATCTAAAGTCATGCTCACTGAAATGTCTCTTTCACAATTTAATCTATATAGCTAAAGCAAAATTATTAATGGAAACGGATATATTTGATGATGAAATCTGAGTTGACTGAATGGAGATGTTTCCTGATCCAGACTGATGGTATGTATGGTGAGTGGAGGAGTATTTAGCTGTAAATGTGTCAGCTGTGGCTCAGTGGGTAGCACTCTTGCCTCTGAGTCAGAAGGTTGTGGGTTCAAGTCCACTCAAGGGAACTTGAGCCCAAAAATCTAGGCTGACACTCCAGTGCAGTGCTGAGGGAGTGCTGCACTGTCGGAGGTGCCGTCTTTCGGATAAGACTTTAAACCGAGGCCCCGTCTGCTCTCTCAGGTGGACATAAAAGATCCCATGGCACTATTTTGAAGAAGAGCAGTGAGTTCTCTCTGGTGTCCTGGACAATATTTATCCCTCAACCAACATCACTAAAACAGACTATTTGGTCATTATCACATTGCTGTTTGTGCAAATTGGCTGCCGCGTTTCCCACATTACAACAGTGACTATATTCCAAAAATATGTCAAGCGCTTTGGGACGTTGTGAAAGGTGCTATATAAATGTAAGTCTTTCTTTTCTTTTTAAATGTTCTTCAATTAATCAGTTCACTTTTATGTTTTTTTTTACCTTTTTTAATTTCCACCCGTTGTAAGAATAATGTGCTAATTTACGTAAAGGTTTAAATTTGCTTCACAACTTAGAAGCTGCTAATATTTCCCAGTAATTACAAATCAGCCCATGATTGTTAGCTCTCTAGATAACAATGATCTGACGGAACCCTCGTCACGTAATCCCTCACTCACCTGCCAGTCTGTCAGTCAGTAACTGCTGAACCATCGTATCCTGATTGTGAATCTGTGATTGATGCATTTGGCCTAGAACTTCCCTAATATACATGGAGGAAGCAGGAGGGCTGAAGAGATAGTGCTCAGTTTTCTTTCTCAGTCCCTGTTTCCTAACTCTAATCACCTTCTGCTGTGGGAAAGAGATGCGATGTGGCCTAAAAACAGATCATTGTCCGCCTCCTAGATTAATGTAGAGAATGCAGTATTGTCCACTGAATGGATAAACCTTCCTGCTGTCAGTCAGAACCTAAACTCAACGCTACTTCATTTCTAAGAGGCTTATCTTCCTTGAATGGGCCCTTGCAGCTCAAGTAAGAGGCGATGTAATGAAGCGTGTTTTCTAAAGTGAGAGACCTGCTGAAAAGGGGGTGGGGGGGGGGGGGGGAGGGCGGGGAGAAAGACCCGTGCAGCTGTTATAAGGGATCTTTGCAGACTCTTGAAAGAATCATCATCTATCTGGAAAAATAGAGAAAGAAAATCGACAAAAGGAGATCAAGTTCATATCAGCCCCTCTGCATCAGTTTATATGCATGTATGCATGCACACTTATATGCTAGTAGGAGGGAAAGGGCTGTATGTCTGTGTGCACAAGTCCATGTGTACATACAGGAAACGAAGGGGAATCACTGTGTGTGTATGTGTGTATCGAAAAGGGAAGAAAAGTCACTATGTGTGTGTACACGGGAAGGGAAAGGGCGTCACTGTTTGTGTGTGTGTGTGCACGTGCGTATACAGGGAGGGAAGGGGAGTCAATGTGTGTGTATGTGCGTGTGTGTGTGTGTGTATGTGCTTGTGTGTGCATGCAGACATGTATGTGTTGGAAGTAGGGAAGGGGAGTCACTGGGGATATGTGTGCCTGTATAGGTACACACCAACGTCCCTCTAAGCTGCACGGCCACGTAGCTCGCTGCCGGTCCCGCGCAGACCGGGACCGGCTTTTCCAACGTTAAGTGCGTGAAACTGTGAATGGGCCATGCATCCCCTTAAAGGGCACTCCCCAAAAAAAATTAAGGGGAACATTGGTACACACTTTAGTCAGGTGACAAGTACTGTACTGCTAGTGTATTTTGTTCATCGAGTGCAATGAAATCTCTGAACTATATCTGCAGAATTTTTATTGATTTTTTTCCCGAGGAATCCCTGTCAGTAACAGGGCACCTGTGTTGTGCATCTCCACTGAGCAAAGGAAAAGCAGACTGGCTCCTTATTTTCACCTTTTCTTGCTTCGTATTGTCTGTGATTTCAAATCACAACTACCAGATTTTCTAAATTCCATGATTAAGTGCTTATATTGTACACCCATAGCATTGAAATTACCATTAGCTGATCGCTGTTTCGTTTTATGGCAGGCCTAGGGGAAGCTAATGACGTGACTCAAAGTCTTCAGAGGCTCCAAAACAGAAGAAAATTGTTATAAATGTAATATTAACACTGTTAAAGCAAGGGTCGAACGCATTAAACCAGGAGATGACCTCATAACTTGCGTGAGACAAAATTGAGAGTCGTGGATCACTCACACCCACTATAATTAAAGTTTTTTTTTCAGAATATCTTGTAGAAGGCCCCTGGTATAACAGGCTAATTGATAATTCGCTGGATGCCATTTCACTATAAAACACTAGTATTAATAATGTGGATGGGCTATGGTTTAAAAATCTCAAGCTTTCTCTTCAGTGTGTAAGACACATATAGGAGGTGAAATTGGTCTTGAGCGAGAGCGCATAACAATTGATAGTGAATCGGCCGCCCATTTTACACCTCACCCGATTTTTGTCTTCCAAACAATGGAATAAAAATTGGGCAGAGTGTAAAACGGGCTGCTGATTAGCTATTGTCTGGTTTATGCTATCGCTCAGGAATGATTTCACCCCCAGAATCTCATGCAGAGAGGGTGAGACCAGTCCAAATTATGGGATATCTCCAAAATACACTAGAAAAACATTCACCACTCATTTAGGAGAAATTATTTTGAGGAATCCTGGAAAATGTAAAGTTGGCAGATTGATGAATTGATATTTATACTTCAATTATTACTTTCCTTTGCATTGCTTTGTTTCACTGTTTCTCTCTTCCCCAACCTTCCTCCTTCACCTTCACAGAAGAAGAATCTGTAACATGGTCTTTTGCTTGCCTGTTCTCCTCAGTGTTGCTCTAGCTTATTGGTAGGCTTCTGTAAGATGGGGCGGGTCCTTCTAGCCTTTTCTCCTCCTCTCCCTCCAAATGGAGGATTTCACGCTTCCAAAGTGCTTATACATGAAGGGGATTATGCCTGAATTACTGTCAATACATTTGGACTCTGGTCCTGTGAGATAGAGTCTAATGCTCTACCATTAGGAATTAACAAGCACTCCAAATATGAGACTCATGCTGTACCTCTTGAGCAGCCAAGCCTTCTGAATAAAAGTTTAACATTCTACTGCTAGAGCTACTACATCATCATAATGGGAGTCCAGCACTTTACTGCCTATCTCCCTTACCCTTGTTGACTTTCATTGGTGCTCTGTCTCTCAGTGCCTAAATATCAAAACCCTCGTCCTTGTCTTCAAATCTTTCCACTACTTCATTCCTCCAAACCTCTGCAACCTCCTCCAGTCCTATTTTCTAACTCTAGCCAACAGTGCATTCTCTCCTATTTTCTTTGTTCGACCATTGGTGGCAGAGTCTTCAGCCACCTTGTTCTCACACGTTGCAGCTCCCTTCCAAAACTCATTTGTTTTGCTACATTTCCTCCCAGCTTTAAAGACTTCCTCAAAACCTATCTCTTTGGCAGCACCTTCAGCCACCACCCCTAACCTCCTTCCTAATGTAACTCGGGTCTGACAGCCAACTGTGATGCACTTTGGGCATGTTAAAGGTACTCTAAAAATATAAGTTGTTGAGTCTTCTGAATGATAAGCCAACACTGGTGATTACAGATTGTCATTGGGAAAGTTAATTTGGTCTTGCAAAATCTTTTTAGAACTATTAGCACCAATGTTACTCTTTGAAAGTAGCTGAGGCATCTGTATGGGGATACTGTGCATTACCACAAATGCTTCTGAGCTCTCCCAATAGGATTTCAGTGCTCTATCACTTGAAGTGGAAGCAAAATCTAAAGAGCAATTTATACATCATCAAAGCCATGGGGTCAACTTTCAGAAGAATGCTGATAACATCCAGCTCTACCTCTACACCACCTCTCTTGACCCCTCCACTGTTTCTGTGCCATTGGCCTCTGCCACAAACTCTGCACCCTCACCACCAAATTCAGCCCCCCACCACGACCATTGTCTCAGGCTGAACCAGATTGTTCGCAACCTTAGCATCCTATTCGGCCTGAGCTGAGCTTCTAACCCCATATCCTATCCATCACAAAGACTGCCTACTTCCACCTCCGTAACCGACCTCAGTCCATCTGCTGCTGAAACCCTCATCCATACCTTTGTCGCCTCCAGACTTGACTATTCCAATGCTCTCCTGGTTGGCCACGCATCCTCCACCCTCTATAAACTTCAGCTCATTCAAAACTCTGATGCCCATGTCATATCCCATGGCACGTCTCGCTCGCCCATCACATCGATTCTCATTGACCTACATTGGCTCCCAGTCACCAACACCTAAAATTTTAAATTCACATTCTTCTGTTTAAATCGCTCCATGGCTTCTCCACTCCCTATATCTGTAACCTAATCTAGTGCTCCAATCCTCTCCACCAAATTATCCATTCCTTTGACTCTGGCCTCATGTCTCACACTCCCCCGCCCTCCCCACCCACCCACCAGCCACCGCCGCCTACCCACCATTAGCCTTCAGTTACCTATGTCCTACTTTCTGGAATACCCTCCCAAACTCTGACACTGAGATATTGGACAGGGTCAAGGACACCTCCATGGAGTGGGCAGAAGTTCCCCAACCCATACCACCCCTTCTTCCCCCCCACCCTCCCCCCATCCCCCAGATGCTGCTCTAGGAATTTTTAGGGATAAATAATTGCCACCAATGGAGGCCCTTCTTCCCTGCTAGATTATTTTATGTCATCAACAATACTGGTCTTCTCACTGAAAGCAACAAATGTCTATAACTTGAATTGGCATGAGTCAGTGCAAAGCCAGCTGACGCCGGGGAAAGCTCACTATCAGCTGGGCATGCTGTACTCTGAGCTGTTCCAGATCAGTTCTCAGGCTAGTTTAAACTTTAAACCTTCATTTTGAGTGGAGCCATTCTGGAGCTCTCCCTGTCAGAAGCTTCATGGAGCCTCCTTTTCTATCAGGGAAGTAGAAACCTGACCTGGTGGACCACCATCCTAATTTGAACCTGTTTCAGGGTTCTTTGCAATTCAAGATTGATGAAAATGAATAATTTTATTATGGTTTTAACACAACAATTGTATACAGGAGCATTCAGCAGTTCCCAGCCTCAGCTAACTATTTCACCTTGGAAGTTTGGCAAGGTCTATTTCTAACTTATCAGTTCATTGAAACACATCAGACAATGATTATTAAAGAATTGTGTAACATACAAATCTGAACGGATACTGACACTTAGGGGGTTGATTTTAACCCTAGACACCTGGGGAATCTGGCCATGTTGGTAATTAAATCCCAGTAGGTTAATTACCCGCTTGGATTTCATCCCTTTCTCACCGCCTGCGAACTTAACCTGCAGGATTGTGCAGGGAGCTAAGGTGCCACCAAAAGCAGGCAGGGGCCTCAAAAATTTATGCAAATTGGTGACCTATTTCGTCAAAAGGACCCCACTTGCATTTTAACCCGGGCCTGACCAGAGAAGCCACCACGGCATTGCTGCCAGGTGAATGCTGGTTGGCAGCTGTCAGGAGGACAAATAAGCCAAAGAGGTAAGTGAAAAACTTTCCATTGTGGGGCCAGGAGGAGCAGGAGTGATTGAGGGCATTTAGATGAGGCTCGGGAGTTAAATTACCCTGGGCGTCAAACTTAGGCCAGCCAGTGCGTTGTACACTCGCCCTGCCCTCTGGGACTTCAGTGTTTTTCCACGAGAGCTATCAAGTCCTTCCAACGGTGCTTGGAGCTTTTCCACCACATCTACCACACCCTCCTAATGGGAATCCAGCATTTTGCTACCAGAGCTACCAATCCCTCTCATTAGGAATCCAGGACACTATTTAGGAATCCAACACCCTACCATTAGCGCTATCAAGTCCTCCCAATGGGAGCCGAGTACTCTTCCACCAGAAACACTACGGTCTCTCAATGGGTGCCCAGAACACTATCAACAGAGCTAGCAGTCCTCCTGATAAACGATCAGAACTCTAACACTAGTGGTACTGCCTTCTTCCAATGGAATTCCAGAACTTTCCTGATAAAGTTTTTCAGATTTTGCTTAAAGTTTCATAATTTTGCAACGTATCTCTTGTCATGTGGAATATGGATTTGGAGCTAACCAAGTCAAAAGCTATAAAAGTCTCCATATTCTGAATACGAAGGGTTGTAAGCAAAAAGCGTGAAGACAATTTCAGTTCTGTTCCCAGTGGGCTCAAGCCTCAGCCATGCAGCGTGATGAGTCCTTTTCAATCTGGTGATGAACAATACTATTTCTGAGAGTTTCAGCAAGATAGACATAGAACGTGAAATATGAAAAAGTCACACTAGTGTGATAGGGTTCCATTTCCAAGTGAAGTTTGCGTTTTATTCAGGGTGTCCAGAATGTCCACCTCACCCCTGTCTTATCTCAATTGCTGCTGCATCTGGGTGGTAAATGTAAAAACATTCGGTGGTCGAGCATTGCCGTTCATTACCTTGTTGAGAATAAAGACACAAAAATCGTTACATCCAAAAATGTTTCATCTACTCTTCTTCTTAGGCAGTCCCTCGGAACCGAGGATGACATGCTTCCACATTAAAAATGAGTTCTCAGGTGACTGATGAGTTCAATGCGGGACCTACAGTCTCTGTCACAGGTGGGGCAGACGGTGGTTGAAGGGGCGGGTGGGTGGGGTGCTTGGGTTGACATGCGCTCCTTCCACTGTTTGCGCTTGGCTTCCGCTTGCTCCCGGCGAAGAGACTCGAGGTATTCGGCGCCTTCCCGGATGCTTCTCCTCCACTTTGTACGGTCTTGGGCCAAGGATTCCCAGGTGTCGGTGGGGATGTTGCACTTTTTCAAGGAGGCTTTGAGGGTGTCCTTGAAGCGTTTCCTCTGCCCACCTGGGGCTCTCTTGCCGTGTCGGAGCTCAGAGTAGTGCGCTTGTTTTGGGAGTCTCGTATCAGGCATGCGGACGATGTGACCTGTCCATCGGAGCTGATTGAGCGTGGTCAAAGCTTCGATGCTGGGGATGTTGGCCTGAGCGAGAACACTGATGTTGGTGCGCCTATCCTGCCAATGGATTTGCAGGATCTTGCGGAGGCAGCGTTGGTGGTACCTCTCCAGTGCTTTGAGGTGCCTGCTGTACATGGTCCATGTCTCTGAGGCATACAGGAGGGCGGGTATTACTACTGCTCTGTAGACCATGAGCTTGGTGCTGGGTTTGAGGTCCTGGTCTTCAAACACTCTCTTCCTCAGGCGATCGAAGGCTGCACTGGCACACTGAAGGCGGTGTTGGACTTCATCATCAACGTCTGGCCTTGTTGACAGTAGGCTGCCGAGGTATGGAAAGTGGTCCACGTTGTCCAAGGCCTTGTCATGGTTTTTGATAATCGGGGGGGCAGTACTGCATGGTGGGGGCAGGTTGGTAGAGGACCTTTGTCTTACGGATGTTTAGTGTAAGGCCCATGCTCTCGTACACTTCGGTGAAGGTGTTAACAATGGTTTGGAGTTCGACCTCCGAGTGTGCGCAGACGCAAGCGTTGTCTGCATACTGTAATTCGACGACAAAGGAAGGGACGGCCTTGGATCTGGACTGGAGGCGACGGAGGTTGAACAGTTTCCCATTTGTTCTGCAAAGTAGCTCCACTCCAGCAGGGAGCTTACTGAGGGTGAGATGGAGCATTGTCGCAAGGAAGATTGAGAAGTGCGTTGGTGCGATGACACAGCCTTGCTTGACCCCGGTCCGTACATGAATTGGGTCTGTGGTGGAACCGTTGGTCAGGATCATGGCTTGCATGTCATCGTGAAGCAGGCGGAGGATGGTAACAAACTTTTGAGGGCAGCCAAATTTGAAGAGAACACTCCATAATCCCTCATGGTTGACAGTGTCAAAGGCCTTTGTGAGGTCAAAGCAGGCCATGTACAGCGGTTGGCGCTGTTCCCTGCATTTCTCTTGTAATTGGCGCGCGGTGAAGATCATGTCCATTGTGCCCCTTAGTGGGCGGAATCCGCATTGCGACTCTGGGAGGAGCTCTTCAGCCACTGGGAGAAGGCGATTGAGGAGGATTCTTGCGATGACTTTCCCTGCGGCAGACAGCAGGGAAACTCCTCTGTAATTACCGCAATCGGACTTGTCACCTTTCTTGAAGATGGTCACAATTACGGCGTCTCTGAGATCCCCTGGCATGCTCATCTACTGACCTTTGTCTGTCACACGGCAGACATCACTGTTTGTTACAGATGTAAAACAATCATTTTTTAAAAATGAGGGAAAAAGCTAGCGGCTTAATGTGAGGTGTTTCTGACTTGTGCCTAATATATACACGCATTTATCAATATCTGTAATTTGTTCAAAAAACAACAATTAAACTCAATTTCACTTCAGACTCTTTTTACAGGTGTCAGCTGTGGCTCAGTGGTAGCAGTCTCACCTCTGAGTCAGAAGGTCCTGGGTTCAAGTTGCACTTCAAGAAACTTGAGCAAAAAGTCCATGTTGACACTCCAGTGCAGTGCTGAGGGAGTGCTGCACTGTCGGAGGTGCCGTCTTTCGGATGAGACGTTAAACCAAGGCCCTGTCTGCCCTCTCAGGTGGACGTGAAGGATCCCATGGCACTATTTGAAGAGGAGCAGGGGAGTTCTCTCTGGTTCCCAACAGCAATACTTATCCCTCAACCAACATCACTAAAAAAACAGATTATCTTGTCATTATCACATTCCTGGTTATGGGATATTTCCTACATTACTTCAAAAAGTACTTCATGGCTGTAAAGCACATTAGAACATTGTGGAAGGCGCTATATAAATGCAAGTTCTTTCTTTCTTTTCTTACTTAACAACAACTAAACTTGGTGGCCTTAAGGGGATATAGATCCATCCTTACAAGAGGATAATACCTTGCTGTAACACTCCAGTTTATATCATTCACTTTACCGTGACTAATGCCATGAGAACCACTGGTTTATTAGATTTCTTGGTGTGTCGTTTAATCTGCTGAATATAATTTTTGCCTCTGCTTTCACTTTCCAGCGTCTGCTTTTGGTCAAGCAGGCAAGGGGAGAGGTTTCCTCAGAGATATTTTGGGATTTGGACCTTAGATAAATATTTGCGATCAGGCAAAATCAGCGCAAATCTGTATATTCCAACATTGCCCGTTCTAATTGCAATCCATTCTTTGACACACTGGTTCAGCCATTTGAGAAACAAAAAGCTCATTGCACTAAACATCTATAATTTGTATCATTTTTGCAGCAACTTGTGGAACCTCCTCAGTTAGTTAAGAAATTTCTATTTCATGTGGCGCTGTGCTGCTGTCCCACCAACAATGGTCGTAAGACCCTGAGTAGCACAGATTCAGCAGCTTGAAAGAGGAGAAAGCACAGAGTAAAAATCCTGATAGTTTAAAGAATATTTTCCACTTAAGCCAAACTTTCACCTCTCCAGCTGGATAAGTATCTAGTTACCGCCATTTACTCGACCAGTTTGCCGTTGACAGCACTGCTGGAGTTGGCAGTAAACAGGTAATGTAAAACCCCTAGTGTGCTGGAAAGCCGAGGCAGAGAGCACCACCAAAGCTGGTGGTTTCCACCCGCACTTTTGACAGCAGGGCTGCTTCTGCCTTGAAAAAAGTGTATGAACACTTCACATGTTCATCTAAGATTCTTTTGTCTGCCATTTTAGCAGAGACATATTAGCTTGGTTAAAATAAATTAACACCTCGGCTGAAATTGCACACAAAAGAGTTTCAAACAAAGACAATTAAATGTTTGTAGCTGTGGTCTCACAGGGTAATGTCAAGGTCAAAGTTTTTTTTTTAAACTTGCCCCAATTGATTGGGCTTGTGCACAAGCACAATCTGTCCTCAACAACATTTTCTTCCTTTCACTCTCATAACTTCCCGAATGTCTGGAGAAACTGCAGAGCGGAGCGGTAGTGACACTGCTTCACTTGCCATTTGAAGGGAAATCAGAGCACGTCACCTCGTCAACCTGGTGGCAGCCATGCTTTTTAATGCAAACAGGAGTGGCGAGGGGAGGGGTTACTAACAGTGCGGCTGGTCGTTGAATCACTTCTTGAAGTAGTTCTTGGATATAAAGGAGCTAAAAGTACAGTTCGTACACTGGCTTTACAACAGTAGAAGAAATCCTTGCTTTTGATAAGTTTATAAGGATGTGGAGACATCCGCGCCATTTGTGTGAACAGAATATAAAGGGAAGTCTCATCCCTTTACTTACCCTGCGATCAAGGCCTGCCTAAAGCACAATATTCTCTTCAGTTCCTCAGTCTGCTATACGGGGCATCATTATTCCTTCCTGAAATGTTTGGTGCTAACATTACCCCAATCTCACCCGCTCCGCAGCCACCCCCGCAGCCACAGCAATAGATTATGCTTTTTTTCCCCCCTTTTTTTTTTAATACATTTTCCTTTAGCTGTCTTCTCAGCAGATTCACTTGATGAATGTGACATGTTTTGTGTTTAGCCCTCCCTCATTGAATTTGAAAGTTTGGCTAATGCAAAACAAGGAGGGACTTAAGACAGTATTTCAATAGACGTTAAATCTTTCAAGGTTAGGACTTAACCTCCGTTCCTCTTAATTCATCTCCAAAACTTTAGTGCAAAGCCAATCAAGAATATCAGATGATACTTAACAATGAAGGATTTCTGATATTCAGGTACAGCTTTATTTCAATGGGATTGCAAATGCTTTGTGCAGTGAGAGTCGGTTTTACTCTAAAGTACTGTCACAAAAAAGTGAAATTACCATTTGCTTCGAATGATGCCATTCATCATTGTCAGAATACTAAGCATTGTAAGTAGCTAGGGCCTCTCCAAATTAATGCCTTGTTTTGCATCAGCTAAATTTCCCAAATCCAGGAGGATGGGTGATACGATAACACATCTCACTTGTCTCATTTCTCAATAGAATGTGAAATGCACAGGGAAGATTTGAGGCCGAAGAAGCTTCGCTCGAGCCTTGTGTTTTTTTTTATTCTGATTTATTTTGAAAATAAGATAAATCTTTTACCAAAACAATTGAATGTATTTGTACCTACAATAGGTTTTACACTTTATTATATATCGGCTGAGGGAATTAGACCAATGGAATTCGTAAATTTAATAAAGAAGTTGCTCAGCTGCAGAAAAAGTAACTGATACTGAATGAGACTGGCAACAAGATGACATTTCATTCAACTTATACTGGTTTCTGTTTTCATTATAAAATTTGTAAAAATAAGTCTTTTCTTATTATTTGTTTCACATTAAAATGCAGCTCAGTGGAAGCTGAACTTCTCTCAGCTCAGCTCCAGTGCGGCTGATGGTACACACCATACAGACCAAGCACAATTTAACCATCTCCTTAGCAAGTCTGCAATAATAAGGTCATGAAGGTTGCGACATGGAGCTATGTCGATGTCATTTGGCATCACACTGAGGCTCCTGAAAGTGATGGTAACCCCAAAAATAATTATGACACTGGCAACAATATTCCCAGTAAAATTTCAAATGCATTATATATTGTATTTAAATGGATATTTGTTTTCGCGGTGAGGTTAATGTTGTCTGATATTGCATTGGGAATTTAAAATATGTTATCAGTAACCTTTAATAAATTTCAAACACTGCAGGAGTTACATACTGCAAAATCAAAGTGAGAAATGGGTCGGTTTATCAGAATTGATTTGTGTAGAAGATGCACAGGCTGAGCCTGTCAGGCTCCTCTCTTGCTCAAACCCATTGAGGATGACTTTTCTTGGTGCTGCTATAAGGTCAGGTTTTTAAACCACCTGTGACATCCTGCAGCCGTTCCCTTCACTGATCCCCACCTTTTCATAGCCTCGTATCTGTATGACTGTGGAATCAAACAAGACAGCGATCAGACTCCAGTCTGCTTCAGCTATGGGAACATATGTTGCAATATTTTCACTGAAGGACATTGCTTGAACCAATTAACTAATTGAAATAAGCGCGGAGTTATTTTTAAACAAGGCGGAGGAACTTAGTCCGATCATGCAGTGTGCGTTGGTGTACTAAGGTAGGACAGTGATTGGACAGAAATAAGTTTCCAATGTCAGCCAAGGTCACTGACCGATGAGACGCGATGGGAAGGGGAAGGAAGGTGAGCAGAGGCAAGGTGCGTTTCCCTAAGAGGGCAGGTTAGTCAAGGGCAAAGGTAGCAGAAACCAATCAGCTCTCCAGCCAGAGCCACTTTCACACAGTGCCTAGGAGCCCCTTCAAAACAACATTGACAAAAGCCTGGGAACTACAACAACAACAATAATAATCACATCAACATCTTGTATTTATATTGCACATAGAAAATGTCCCAAGGCACAGGGAGGAGCAGAAATCAAACAAGTTGCAACTATCCTCTCAGTCAGCAAATAAAAAGTAATGCTGTGGGAAGGGGGAGGAGAGCGTAAAAGTGGAGAACAAAATATTTAAAATGGGACATAAAATTAGATTATTTCAAAGTAAAATCAAGTTAAAAGGGGTTGGAGGATTTCCCAAAATACAGGCAAATTTGGTCTCAAAACCTTATGATCCAAAATGTGTAATCCTTAGTATTCACAAAGAAGCATTTCATCCTAAAAGACCTTTTTCATGGAGGCTTTTCTCTTTTGCCTGAAGTGCTGAAGGACTTAAACTCTGCCAGCTGTTTGACCAAGAAATCTGGGATATCATCTCTTTGAGGCTGATAGATTTTTAAGGGACTAACTGCTGTAACATTTTAATGTGAGTAGTGTGGTCTGATTTGCATTTAGTTACTGGCAACTGTTTTTTGAAAAAATGTAGCTGTTCTCCAAAAATAACAAGGACTGGAGTTAGAAGTAAGCCCACTCCTCCCAATCTTCATTGATGTATCACTTTTTATATATTATGTGGAAAATTTGGAATGGAGTCCTCTTTTTTGTAAGCTTGCATCTCTTAGAAAGACATGGGTCTCACTGGGCCTGACGAGGTTGATGTTTCCAGCAGCACGACTTGTTTGAAGAGACAAGCTGAAGCTCCCACCTCTTCTTTCCTGAGCCTGACCCTAAAAAAGCCTACTATTTCTGCAAAGAGTTACTGGTCCAAACATGGACAAAGGAGCTGAATTCCAGAGATGAGGTGAGAGTGACTGCCCTTGACATCAAGGCAGCATTTGACCGAGTGTGGCATCAAGGAGCCCTAGGAAAATTGAAGTCAATAGGAAACAGGGGATGAACTCTCCACAGGCTGGAATCATACCTAGCACAAAGGAAGATGTTTGTGGTTGTTGGAGGCCAAACATCTCAGCCTCAGGACATCACTGCAGGAGTTCCTCAGGGCAGTGTCCTAGGCCCAACCATCTTCAGATGGTTCATCAATGACCTTCCCTTCATCATAAGGTCAGAAGTGGGGATGTGTGCTAATGATTGAACAGTGTTCAGTTGCATTTGCAACTCCTCAGATAGTAAAGCAGTCCATGCCCACATGTAGCAAGACCTGGACAACATTCAGGCTTGGGCTGATATGTGGCAGGTAACATTTGCATCACACAAGTGCCAGGCAATGACCATTTCCAACAAGAGAGAGTCTACCCACCTCCCCTTGACATTCAATGGCATTACCATCGCCGAATCCCCCACCATCAACATCCTGAGGGGTCACCATTGTCCAGAAACTTAACTCACCAGTCACATAAATACTGTGGCTACAAGAGCAGGTCAGAGGCTGTGTATTCTGTGGTGAGTGACTCACCTTCTGACTCCCCAAAGCCTTTCCACCATCTACAAGGCACAAGTCCGGAGTGTGATGGAACACTCTCCACTTGCCTGGATGAGTGCAGCTCCAACAACACTCAAGAAGCTCGACACCATCCAGGACAGAGCTGCCCGCTTGATTGACACCCCATCCACCACCTTAAATATTCATTCCCTCCACCACCAGTGTACAGTGGCTGCAGTGTGTACCATCTACAAGATGCACTGCAGCAACTCGCTAAGGCTTCTTTGACAGTAACTCCCAAACCCACAACCTCTAACACCTAGAAGGACAAGGGCAGCAGGTGAATGGGAAAACCACCACCTAAAAGTTCCCCTCCAAGTCACACACCATCCTGACTTGGAAATATATCGCCATTCCTTCATTGTCACTGGGTCAAAATCCTGGAACTCCTTACCTAACAGCACTGTGGGAGTACCTTCATCACGTGGACCACATCAGCAGTTCAAGAAGGCAGCTCACCACTACCTTCTCAAGGGAAATTACGAATGGGTAATAAATGCTGGCCTTGCCAGCGACGCCCACATCCCATGTTAAGTAATACCGCTATTTCCAGTAACAAGGCATAATGCGCTGAGAGGAGGCTGCGTTAGCCAATAACCCTAGCCCTACTGCAGTGCTGAAATAGCCACAGTGCCCCCTCCCTCTCCCACCACCATTGCAGGCTATATATACAAAGAGTAGCTGCCAGTGTATAATTGGATGCTGGATTACTTGAGATCATTCCAGGATCATTTTCCTTTCTTCTCCCTCCCTGTCTGCAGCACTTAACCCCCAGTTGGAGATGCAGTTATGTTTAAGTTTGTATCTTAGAAACCACCAGATACCAAGGTAGGGTTTTCAAGCATGATTTCTGTTTGAGCTGCCCCTGGGGTATTCCTTTAAGAACTTATAGGTATAAAGGCAGTGAGCCAGGCACTGTCGTTACTGGGAGTGCGGCTATCTCATACATGAGTGGTGACACCAGGTGCTCTTTATAAGGTTAATCTGGTCACAATCATCCCTCAATGGCTGTCCTACCTACCAGGATGATTGTGAACTGGTGAGTGATACTGAATGGAGAGACCATTCCGTCTCATGGTCAGGAGAATGAACATCAGTGCCCTGTCAGTAAGAGGGGAAAATCTATCTAAAACCGGGTGGTGGATCGACTGCGAGGCTTCTCTTTGTATTCCAGGTGGCCTGCAGCAGTTGCACAGTCAGGGAGAGTGGCATTTCATCCACTGTAGTAAGGAATCAGGTGTTTGTGGCTCAGGTCATGGCCAGGCAAATGACCTTAGCATCTGCCGAGGGGGCTTTTAATTATTTCCCCTCATCTGCCTCCAGATAAACCATCTAGCAAAAGAACGTATTAAACACTGCCTCCTTCAGTAAGTGTAAAATATTAAAGCATTCTGCAACAAGTACGGAGGAAGCAAAACCATTCTTTATCCAAAAAGCCAAAAGTAAAGACCTTTCTTGGCAATACCAGCCTGTCCCTCAAGAACAGGCAACTCCTAAACCCCAGCTCTGGAATCAGTGGCGCCAGGTTTTTCAGAAGCAGTTTGCCTCTGAACTGTACCCAGTGCTATGAGAGGAAATTTGAGTGCATTTGCATAAAATTTCATTGCTGTGTCTTCGTCAGGTGTAGACACCAGAAAAGCCATAGAGGAAGATCACGTGCAGTGCTATTCAGGAGCAAAATGGGAGCAAAGGATTTAGCACCCATTCTTCCTCTGCGCTGCACTCATTTTTTGGGGCAAAAGTTGATGAAGGATTTGATAGGGTAGGTAGAAAGAAACTATTTCCTCTGGTTGGGGAGTCCAGAACAAGGGGGCATAACCTTAAAATTAGAACTAGGCCGTTCAGATGTGATGTCAGGAAGCACTTCTTCACTCAAAGGGAAGTGGAAATCTGGAACACTCTCTCCCAAAATGCTGTTGAGGCTAGGTCAATTGAAAATTTAAAAACTGAGATTGATAGATTTTTGTTGGGCAAGGGTATTAAGGGATATGGAACCCAGGTGGATAAATGTTGTTAAGATACAGATCAGCCATGATCTAATTGAATGACGGAACAGGCTCGAGGGGCTGAATGGCCTACTCCTATTCCTATCTTCCTAAGTGACCTTTACAGCGTTAAATAAGGTGAAACTTCACAGTGTGTATAGTTCCTGGCCACTCAGCTCCTCACCTTTAAGTGATTAAGCCTTGAAGAAGAGAACTACTGTCCAAATGTTCTCTGAAATATCTAAACAGCAATGAATCAGGATGATTTTTCATAGGGAGGGGTTCAATTCTAATGTTTATTATTGGAAAACATGTGGTTACACAATATATAACTCTTACCCTGTTGAATAAACGCACTCAGTATATTTACACAGTTGAACTTTAGCCCAAATTTTAATCTTTCAAGACTCACAATTTCGTATCAGCCTCACAAGTTCAAAAAAATAAGGAGAATAACACACACATATGTATGTACTGTATTTCTCTCTGGCAATGATCTGCAAACTAATGTCAACTAGTTGGCCTTAGTTTGTAATTGATTGCTGTACGAGGCTTGATCTACTCCAAATGAGTGGAGACGAGTGCACAATAAACAATGGATTGCGTGCACTGTCCCAGAGCTTAGAACAGAGCAATTTGTTCAGGAACATGATTAAAAATAGTTCATGTTTGCAATACTTGTAAATAACAGCATAGCAACAACAAGATCCACTGATCACTGATCCAATGACCAGAATTGCAACCGTGATCAGAACTGCCCTGTTTTGGAGATGTGATACTTACTGCCAGATCTCACGTGCAGCTGGTGTAAGTGAAAGCCAGGTCACATTCCGTGCTTTTCTCGGAGACTATGGTATGGATGGAGAGAACCCAATCATCATTTAAAACTGCAATGGCAGATCAGGTGGAAAAGTTCAATGTGGAGGGAAAGAAGAAAGAGCTTGCATTTATACAGCACCTTATCATGTCCTCAGGATGTCCTAAAATGGTTTACAATTAATACATTATTTTTGAAGCGCAGTCACTATTATTATATAGACAATCAGCAAATGAATGAATGACTAATTCATCTGTTTTTTGGTGGTACTGATACAGGGAAAATGCCAGCCAGGACACCAGGTGAATTGCCTGCTCTTTTTTTTGAATAGTGCCATGGGATTCCTAACATCCAGCTGAGCCGACGGGGCCTCAGTTTAATATCTTATCTAAAGGACAACACCCTCAACATTACAGCACTTCCTCAGTACTGCACTGAAATGTCAGCCTGGAAGACATAGTGGGGCTTGAACCCACTACCTTCTGACTCCAAAGCAAGAGTGCTACTAAATGATGCAAGTTGGCAACATCAGGGAGGGGGAACATTCAGAGAAACTGAGGTTTGGGATTTAAAATTTTGCAATTAGGAGACCACTCCTAGGTTTTTTAGGAAGTGAAAAAAATGGAACCAAGGAAAACCTGATCTAAATGTAACAGTGCACCACCCTTTGGGCTGTGAGGCACAGGTTAGAGACCTTTCCTCAGCAGATCCATGGCCCTAAATCCACCTGAATTGCAAGTTATAGATGTCAAAGATGGATAGTCCAATGCAACAGCCAACATATGTAAGGTGCACAGCCAACTGGAGGACAGGGAAGATTATTCCTCACTGTCTCCCTCCCCGCCCTCCTTGCCCCTATTGGTTAACTACATAACTATGCTTTGGGGGATGGGGACACTATCTAAACATCTGTCTGTTGTTTGCACTAAATTTACAGCATAGGAGACCACTAGGGGGAGAAAATAAAGGAATAAAACAGCAATAAAATAAAAGGAGCCGAGGTTTCATCAGTTTTAGTCAGTATTCCGCTCATCCCTTACCTTTACACCTTGAATATTGATTTGAATGTTGATTCTACAAGGACTGAACCCAGTAATGAGCTTCTATAAGTTTATAATGCATCTGGTTTCTGGGCTGCTCTTTTATTCCATTCACGTCACATTGTTCCTATTTGCATGAATTGACGGTTTTGCAGTGGACTAGATTAAATTGAGTCTATAATTAGAATAAGTTAATATTTTAGTCCATTCACATATAGCTGACTTCCTGCTGAACAGTTTTACATCAATAACAAATTTATCAACATTTATAATTCCAACAGCTTTATTTGCATAATGTCTCCAATTAGAGCCTTAACTGATTTTAGCCAATATAAATCCACCAGGATATGCTTCAGGAGGTTTTTTTAATTTCTCCTCCCCTGACTTTAACCTGCTACTGCAGATACCCATCGTAACATGTTAGTGCCATTACGATTACATGAATGATGTCACTGTCTTCGCCAAAGCTATACAAAAGGGCTGGTGTTCAAAATTCTGGCTCTCAAACAGTATGTACCTTGTCCAACTACATAACTTCAGAATCGTGCTTATGGTAACATGGTTTCTGCAGGTTAGGAACATCATATGTTTCACTGGCAGCTTGCTGTGTCTTTGTGTGTTGAAGCAAATGAAATTATCCAAATTAATTGTTGAGTTCGATTACATTATTTTGAATTTCTTAGGGAATAAAAGGGAGCTGTATTTGCAAAACTGTTGCTATCCAATACCAGAAATAACTGAAATACAACAAAATGGATTTTAAAAAAATACCAAAATGGACAAAAAAATATTCTTAGAAAATATTTTTTAAAAACCACAAAATCTCTGGGTAGAAGATGTCAGTAAACTTGTAACGTAAAGACTCCCACAAACTAATCCTGTTGATTAGTTTCGATGACTAGCCAATACAACATAAAGATAAGTAGCCATTTGCTGTTGCCAAATCTAAATAAGTAAATTCACAATTTGTTTTTCAAATTTGTTGACCTGTGTTTATGTAGCGAGCTTGTCCACCCAATTAAATATTAAATTAGCTACTCTTTGCCACTGCTTAACAGAATCTCTTAAATTAAAGAGTAAACTGGTCAGCAAAGTAATGGATAACACATGTGATACACCAAGGATTCACAGGACAAGGGCCGTCTTGGAACTGATTGGCTTGATCTTTAATACTTTTACATCTATGTGGGAAAAGAATCCTGTGAGGCACTTTTGGTGGTAAGTGTGTGCAAACAATCCATATTTACTAAATCCTTAAGAATGATATTGCCTGCATTCCTGGATGATAATTACAGCACCAAGGTAACTTAAAGCATCAAATGAGACGTTAGATGATGTTGTGCTAATTTACTACTTTAACAACCATTAAAGAACCTCTTGATCTTTGTTAATGACTCTGGCTCATAGCTAACAGGTGGTGAAGCGTGGTAAATAGTATCCAAACCAAAAGTTACAGGAGTGAATGCCATGTTTCACAGAGAAAATAAAAAAATGTGCAATTGGCCAACGATTTATGGAAAGGAAAGAACAGTCTTACAGCCCTATCAAAATGTCATCGACTTCTTTCTATGAATAGGGTAAGAGAGTTGAAAAAATGAGCCAAATATCTTTCAGATACTATAGGATTGCAAGCGATGAAAAAAAGTAGATGAATAATTTTTAAATGGCTGTACAACTAAAGGCAGTGCACATAAGAGCTGAAAAAGAATCCAAGGCTTGAGATACTGTTCAAGATGAAGAGTGACTGCTGCTAAATGGAGAGTGACGTGAATTTTTTTAACATTATGAAGGAGGTGCAGGCCACGTCCACTGACTCCTCAGACTGTGGTAAGTTATTTTACATTATGTCACTCGCGTTATATAAGTAATGTAGTCTAACGTCAAACAGATGTCAATATTGCATGATATGGCATATTATAACATATAAATTGTTCTCTTGTATCTACATTTTTAAAGAAAATTGAGTTCAAGACATATAAAGCAGTCTTTTTAAAACTCCTCTTCAGCTGAGGTAGAGTACAAAGTAATAATAAATAATTCCTATGCTCGTTTATTCACAGATGATGGCTAAATCTTTTCACAGTGAACCAATTATCAGAGGAGGAATAGGAAGATAACTCCAAAGATTTGAAAGAAGGGGAAAGGCTGGGATTGGCTAGTTCTGGAAAGCTGACATCTGATGGACAACCACAGCTCAGAAAAAATACAAGGAGGTCATTGCTAACATTCCAGGACCCTCCACGGGACCACTCAAAAAAAAGTTGAGGCTCTATGAGAAGCTCTCCAAAAATAATTCACCCCGGATTCAGGCACAGGAAATAACACAGGGCAGCAAAAACATTGGGCTGGATTTTGATACTGGGACGGGTTGGGTTCGTGTCATCCACTTTTCGTGTTATCCACCCGACTGCAATTGGATGTGGGAGATTGATGCGATTTTCACCTAATTGGGCAATTGAGTTCCAGCATGTGGGAACTCATGACCCAATTAGTGTTTTCAGTCTGAAAGTCGCCTCTGATGATGTCATCATTGCTGCTGCATTGAAGGTCTGCAAAGACTGCCTGGCCTTTGCTGTGAGAGGACCTGGATGCAAAATGAGCAGCAGCAGCCCTAAGTCTGCTCCCAGATATTTTTGCACCACCACTCCCAGATATGTCTCCCATCCACTACCACTCCCAGATATGCCATCCATCCATCCATCCAGCCAAATGTGCTCCCACCAGGTTTCACATTCGTGGTTCAGAACAGGCGTGCTTCACGTAGAAAAAGGGTTAAAATCACAAAGGCCTTTCAAAATGGCATTATAGAGGCAATTTAGTGCTTGTTAAGGGCCTTAACAGCCTATCCCGCCTCTTAGAGGCGGGATGGAGTCGGGACCAGCAGACACGATTTAATGAAAATTGTGTGGAGGCGGGATGGAGGCGGGCTTGTGCCTGCCCGCCAGTTTTCGCAATTTTAACCCCCCACACGCCTCCAAACCCACCTCCACGGGTCAATGAAAATCCAGCCCAATGCCTCTTTGCAAGAACTGTGCAATGACATTATCTGGTTGCACCACAGTAGTTACAAAGTTGGGTACAGTTAGCCAAGCAGGTTGTCTCGATAAAGATTACTGCCAGTGATAACATGTTGCACTCAAGGTAAATATGCAATAGCACATATATACAGGAAGATCTAGCTATAAATGTCTAAATTTTAGCATGTGGTAGTACAGGTTGGCATACTAGATAACTAAGCAACACAAATCTAGATTGCAGTCAAAGCTACTAGACCCAGGATGTGTTACAAACAATATTGGAGCTATTTCTGTGTCCTGGGTATTTATGAAAATAACAGGTATTATATGAGGTGTCAAACAGTAATGACATCACATCAATCTGACTTCCATGGAATTGTTGGTGCTTCACATATACATTTCACAGTCAGCTGCGGACCCAAATGGCCCAGAATTGTTAACAATTCTATTACTGTCTTTTAACTTATTTACATGAAACAGTGAAAACAAGCTCACATTCCACTTTTTGTCAACCAGAAGCTCTAGCTGACAAACTTTCTTTTAACCTCTGTTTCTTTAGTTGAAGTACAAAAGTGTCAGCTTGTCTCAGTTGGAAGCCACGCCTCCTCTGAAGCAGAACGTTGTGGGTTTAAGCCCTAGGCCAGGACTCAAGGGAGTGCAGCATTGTCAAGGGTGCCGCCCTTTGGATGAGATATCAAACCAAAGGCCCTGCCAACCTTTTCAGGTGGAACTTATGTCAGGTGCAAATCCCGTGGCATTATTCAAAGGATAGCTGGGCGTTCTCCTGGTGACTTGGAGAAGTCCCTTCTGCAATCAACATCACCAAAAACAGATTAACTGGTCATTCATTTCTCTGTTCGTTGTGGGACCTTGCTGTGTGCAAAATGGCTGCTATGCTTACCCATGTAGCAACATTAACAACACAACATAATAAAATTCTATGTGAAGTCTGAGAAACATGATAAGGTGCTATAAAAATGCAAGTTCTTTATGTTGCAGTATTATCAAAACATGTTGAAGAAACAATGGCATCATAATTGTTGAGTGGGTGGTGTATTTCCCTAATTCATTCGCTGAAGAGAAGGTTGGCCTGTTTACTCATTATTGGTCTTTTTCAGGGTGCCCTTACTTGTGTTGAGAGCAGCATTTCAGCTTTCGCAATCTTCAGCAGAATAAATTTTGAAAAAAAAATCTCCATCCCCATTTTGTGACATCAAAGTATTTGCCAACTCAAATCCCTGATGTTGGGGAATTTGCAGAAGATCCAAAAAAAAATTGGCAACTGTCTCATGGCATTAGTACATGTACGAAAAGAGCAGGAAAATGTGGGTGTGCACACAGATGATTGGTGACGTTGAGTAAACAGGCAAGTGAAGACCAGGTTGGAGAGTTAAACGTTGACGGGTATATCTGAAGTGCCCGTAGGACCCTTACTGCAGTATAAAAAAGCCACAGGTACATTCCAACTTGTGTTTCAACTCGCATTTAAACAGCACGTCCACCTTTTAAGGTTGCACTCCACCAGGGGGCTACAGAGCTTTCTAAAGGTGAGATGTGTACTCAAAATGATTTCTTGTAACACTGTCACACTAATTGTATGCATCAGATTTGAAGTTTTTTTTCCCCCACTCCCAATCCTGGAAAAACACATTGAGTTTTGTAGGCCCCTAATAAAAAGGGATTGAGAGGGATTACGTTAAAATCACTTTTGTCTAAAATCACATGGAATATCAGCTAAAAGCCTTGGGGGGGGGGGGGGGGGGAAATTGGGTTGCTTTGCGCCTCCCGTTAGTGCCCCCGGGGGCGCGAACGGGGCACAAAGTCGCTAGTGTCCGGGCGTGGCGCCGCTAACGCCTCCCGCAAAATTCAGCGGGAGGTTAGCACCGGCGGTAGTCGTTAGCGCCCCACGGCACTGCGCCACCGCCGATGACGTCATCGCCGTGTGCAGCGCCCCGGTTGCGATCTTGGGTTGCACCCCCTGACCTATCGCCGGACAATATGTCCGACAGGGTCAGGGTGGCGTTTTTGCAGGCATGGCGGCGCCACTTAAAAGGCAGGTGTCGGGCGGCCATTTTTGTTTGGCCGACTGCCAGCACCTGCCCCCTTCCGCTTTTTTATGTGGGGTGCCGGCCGTGATCGCTCAGCCCGGCACTCATCTTGAGTGCCGGGCTGTTTTCCTGGCACCCTGCTCCCCGGTGGTCCAGCAGAGCCCCGCGCGTGGCGCTGTTGCACGTTACACTGTGGAATTCTCTGGTAGTGACCCAAGAATGAGGGGGAGTGCTTCCAGTAGCGCCCCGCCTCCTACTTGGGGCGCTACTACTGAATTTATGGCGCAGGGGCGCTAACCTTTTCGGGGCGCTAAAATTAGCGCCCTGGCGACATTAATGCCCCAAAGGGGGCGCCACCAAATTTTTCCCCCTTAATAAAGTCACAGTATTTAGAGAAGTTTGCTGCCTGGCCAAAATATGATTAGTGCATAAATACGTCATGTTGCAAATCGCAAACCAAACCAGAAATCCAGAGGATTTAACCAGGTTGCTTTCAGTCTACCTCTCAGGAATCTCTGGCCTAGGAATTTGTTCACGCTGGCCTGCTGCCATAAATTGGGTGCAGGTAACAATCCCTGCACCGGAATGGGTAGGCCCAAGGTACACCCGATATTAGGCCTCGGGCCTCATTTACATGAGACCGGTGAGCTGCTGGGCATCCCCAAGCAGCTCTCCGGCGAAGAGGATTTTGATTTTAAGCAGCAGCCCTCAGGTGGGTCTTGGGAGAGGGGGGGAGAAGCGCTTGGGAGTGTGGGGGGCAATTGGGAGAGAACCGAGCGAAGGCCAGAAATGGTCTTCAGCACTGCTGTGGACGTCCTAGCTCCACATTCAGGTTTTTTTTTAAAAACATAACTATTTGGTGATGGCCTCCAGCAGTCCCTTTAAGGAACGCTGGTTAGGCTGCATGCAGACCACGTTTTCCTAAATGCAGCTGACCCATGTTCAAAAGAAAGCTGCACTGCGAAGCTCTGAAATATCACACGACAAACTCAGCGCAATTTCCTTCATGTTTCTTGCACAATATAATGAAGCCAGAATTCCTCTCTGGCACAAGTGAAGAGACAGGAACTTGTCATTTCATATCACGCGGCACTGAGACCTCTGTCTGAGACCCCAAAAGCTGGTATTGCAAAACACTAATATAATTTGCAAAGACTTTAACAGGTTAAAATTCCAGGGAGTCATGTGCAGGCAACTGAGCCTGAGACTATCTTCTGAGAAATCGGGTTAGGGTTGTTAACGCCAATATAGATTTCACTACTCTGGAGGGTCTATAACTCACCAACAACAAACTCCAGTGACTTGCTTAGATCATCTTCATCTTCAGCCATGAATTATGGAGCCCCATCTAGCTCTCCCCCATACTATATTTGGTTCATATCACTTTTTTTTATATTTTAAAATATTATTACTGTGTTTAAAAGGTATTTCATCTGTCATAATTGGGCACACTATCTACCATTAAAAACAGGTGGTTTTAGTTTGGTAGATGTCCCTTTTCCAAACTATTATTTAATCTGTATAACTGATACACCATTGGCTGCAGTTCAAAAACAGCCATTGCTTGAAAACAGCAGCAGCATTTTAAAATCGTCCGATACAAAATATCCTTTGCGCTCACTGCCGTCATGCCACTGCTTGTGATACAAGAGCAAATGGTGTGAGCAGATTGTACTTCCGGTTCTTTCCATGGCACTAACTTTGTAATAAGAGCCAGCTGCTAAACTTCTAATCACGTTTTGGATTTTTAGCAATTTCACTGCCGACTGCCCCACTCCCCTAGATTCAGGTGACCTTTGCACCCTCTTTTTCGATATCCTGCCCCATTACTCACTATTAATGAGCAGCAGTCACAAGTTAGCAGCCTCTGAATGTCGTAACTACCTGCTTTTGAAAGGTGAGAAATGGAATCAGCAGCTATGTCCTCTTTAGTCACAGGAACTCAGCATTTTAACGGAGCATGGTGCTTTATGAATATTTTTAAAATATATGTATATACCTAACTAGCAAAGCCAGAAGCAGCAAGATCATGACTGGATATAAAAACTATTACGTGGAAAGTCATTGATTATCCTATTCGTGAAACTTGCAGCCTTCTGCACAGAGAAAATATTTAATGAGTTTTCATATTTTATAAGGTTTCAACTTTTTATTTAGCTATAAGTGACTCTCCCATGGTGATGCTCACCGCAAGTCAGTGGCTCACCTGGTTAGGGCGACATGAACACTATACAATGTAAAACACTATGGAGGAGAGTTTCATCTTTACCACCAGGGTGGAGTGCAGAGAGGAAAATCCGCCAGGAGGATTGCGTGTTGGGATAAGAACTAGTTTGATTTACCCTCCATTTAAATGAATGGTAGAAAACTCCAGTGGGTTCTGCAAGGGGCATGGGATCCTCCTTGCCAGACTTTCCTCTCTGCACAGGCGATTCGTAGTCCTTGGGCAGTAAAGTCAAAAATCTACTCCAGTGGGTTATTCTGCTGCTAAAGCATAGGGTTGTGTTCTTTTAAGGAAACAAGATATAATAGCTCTGCATATAGATCAGGCCACAGATCTAAACCTTGGCTTTATTTGTGGCAAAGTCAATTAAGAAACTGCAGACTTTTATAGCTCCAATATTATGTGTGAGACAGAAATTTGAGTTACACAGTCTGAGATGTCTGGAGTGTGGACTTTCTGGCTGCGATTTCCACTCATGAACTTGCCCTCCTGTGATTTTTCCTCCCAATTAATTTAACGGACAGTGAAATCATGGGCTGGCGAGCATGGAAGTGGAAAATTCTGGCAACCTTTTCCAATCTATCATAGATATGGGGTTAGGATTTCCCGGGGGCTCTCCCGATCTCCCACCACGACATCAGCGGAAGATTGGCGGAAACCCCGGACAAAGCGGGTAAACGGCGGTTATGGCGGGAGATCGGGAGGACCCTCATGGAAATTCTACCCCAACGTGCCATCTGGTGACATTGCTGAACTTCGCTCAATTGGTATCACTTGAGTCAGAAGGCGGTGGGTTCAAGTCCCATTGAATCTAGGCTGACACTCCGGCCGTGATTTTGCCGGCACTCAGAGGGCAGGTTTGGAGGCGGGTCAGAGGTTAAAGTCGTTTTGATTGACGGCGGGTTTCGCACCCGCCGTCAACCCGCCTCCAAACAACCTTCCCAAGTGTCGGGTCCCCGATTTGCGAATGGACCCGACACCTAGTGCAGGGAAACGGATTAAAGGCAATTAACTGCCTATTACCAGGTACTTGTCAGTAGTTTTCAGGCTGTTTTTCGATTTCCCAGCTTTTGCGTCAGGTTTCACAACGTCCGGACAACACGCCAGGCAAGTGTGGCGTGTTGTGAGTCTGGTCTAATGTTTGTGAAAAGATGACGGCTGCAGAAGTGGTGTGAAGGAGGCAATGTTGCACATGGTGAGTTTCAGAGCAAAGAAAATGTTGGTTACTGCATTTTTAATACAAATACAGATTGCTTTAGCTTACAAGTTTTTAAATCCAACTGTATGTCCAGTGCCACCTCATTGGGACAACCTCTCTCACCAGTGACAGATCGCTTCTGTCATCTCACCTGCAGCTGCCATCTATTCCAGCATATGGAGGGAGTCATTGAAGAGCCTGGGTGCAAGAGTTCACCTTTGTGAAGTGATTGTCAGTGTTTTCAGCACCTCCATGCTGTCAAACACTGAAAAATCAACTGTCAAAATAAAATTGTGCATGGTCCCGTTAAGGAAACCGGCAGATGATGCGTCATCAAATGACATCATCAGACCCGCTTCCTGTTAATTGGCAGGTAAGGGCGGGCTTAACAAGGCCGATCAAGGGAAACCAGCTGACCCGCACCCATCCCGACACCGAGGGTAAAATCGCGGCCTCCAGTGCAGCGCTGGGCGAGGGCTGCATTTACAAAGGTGCTGTCTTTTAATGAGGTGTTGAACTGCTTGTTCTTGTGCTTCAGGTGGGCGTTAAAGATCCTGTGGCACTACTTGATGAAGTTCAGGAAATTCTCCCAGTGTCCTGGCCAACAGTCCTCCCTCAACAAACATTACCCAAAACAGATTAACTTGACATCCAGCTGCTATATCTGAGATTTTGGTTCGTGCAAATTTGCTGTTGTATTTGTTTATAAAGCAACAGTCACAGCACTTTATAACTAATCCATTTTATGAAGTAGTTTGGGATGTTTCTGAGAGACATGATAAGGTACTATATAAATGCTGGTCTTTTAAGTTTTTATTGCGAATTCTATAGGGTATGAATATGATTTTTATTTCTATGGTTTAAGGTGCATGTGAATGTTTGGTACGTGATAGCCTACAGGTAATAAAACAGTAAAACATTGAGTTCCGATGACATTATAAACTGCAACAGCTAAATTCTCTAGTGAAGGTTTCATGGATGTAGGTTCCTTTGATTGTATCACATCATTTGTACAGCAGGGATCTTGGATTTTGCTCTGTGCAGGTGATGTACGCCTGCAGAAAATGGTTATTGCCTGCGCTGTTGCTACTTTGTCCTTGCAATGTTCAGTTCTTTATTTTAATGCTCATATTTTTAGTGAGTGATATTTAGATATCATAATGTTGAACAATTGGGTTTAGCCTGAATGGATGTCCAGAAGTTTTAAAGAGTTGGAGCCAGAGGCATGTTGGTGCTAGTGAGAACCAACAGAATGGCTACAGTTGTGTCACATTGTCCTGTATGGAGTTTCAATTTGTCCAGAATTTGGCATCTGACAAGTAGACAAGTACAGCAACAGCTGTGGTGTCAATGAAGGGTCAAACTGATGTTGTCTACCTACACATGAAAGCTGACATTGTGCTTGTGGTTTGTATCCCCTGAGGGGTGGTGTGTAGATGATGAATAGGAGACAACCAAGGATGGGGCATAGTAGGGTGACTGTAGGCAAAGGAGGAGAAACCATTTATGGAGATGTAGTTGCAGTATTGGGACAGGTAGGAGTTGCGCAATGGAGGTGGATCAAGGAGAGAGTTGGTGGAGGAGAATCAACTGAGTCACAGAAAAGTAAGCTTGAAGTCTGGTGACACAAAGACCTGAAGAAAATCCCAAGTTGTAGATGGGTTGTAATTTGCCAGAATGCAGGGACTGAGGATGGGCTTTTTAAAGAGAGGTGTTTTGTAGTTTTGAGAGTGGTGAGGACAGTGCCGACGGAGAGCGAGAAATTTGGCAAACTTGAGACCAAGAAAGGGAAGTTGAGTAGTCAGGAAAAAAATAATTCTTCACAGGTAAAACAGTGGCTTCACAACGGTGGGACACCGTTGTGCAATTGTCTACAATGGTGCATTTCTGATCCGAAAGAGGCCATCAAGGAGAATCATTGAACAAAAATGAAGTGCTCTCCAGGTAGACGGATGGCAAATTCAGTGTGGAAGAAGCCTTCCCCTAGAATGCTTCCAAAGTGATATTATCAGAGGGAGGGGTGTGTCAGGAGGAAACATATAAAAGGAGAATATTTTTTACATCCAAAATCAACAAATAAAATCATCTGCTTCTTTACTCCATTCTATACTGTAGAAATGCCTGGGGAAAACCCTACACAATCTCGCAAAAGAAAATACGACCAGTAGATGAGTATTCCTCAGGAAGGTAGTTCAACATCTTAATCTGGCATCCTATGAGCTTCAAAACTCACAGCTTGCTCATCCAATAACTTGATGGACTGAAAGGGGCAAAGGAGATTCCTATTTTTGTCTGACAGTGCTGCATTCTAAGGAGATCAATATCTGGTTAGTTCTCACCTGGCTATTTTTCTAATAGGCAGCCAGTGAAGAAATTTTGATTATTAATAGGATAAAACATGCAGGCAATCTGTGCTGGATGAGTATTGCTTGGAAATATCATCCTTTGTACCCAGAGAGTCTTATCTAAGTCTACGTGTATATGAATATGTTCCTTCTAAATCTGGGCTGGAGTCACTAATATCCAAAATATGATAAGCTCCCAGCAGGAGTGGGGCTCCTTAAAAGGAAGTGATTCTCTTTCTTGCTCTGAGAGCCACGGGGTCAGTAAGGTACAATGTTCCTCTTTTGTGCTTGGACATAACTTCAGAGCTGATGATTCACAATCTGGAGTTATTTCAACTTCTTGAGGTTTAAAAAGAAAAATCTTCCAGATGGCAATGCATGAAGATATTGGATGAACAAAAATAATATTTTAGAGTAACATCAGGTTTCAGTTCAAAACACGCAAGTATCTCAGTGATATAAATTAAAGTGCCAACAGTTTGCATCCAGCTTACTGCCGCTTGAAGATTCAGAGAAAGTCAGTTTGTGCTTCAGGGAAAGAATTATTCACTTTTGTTTCCTCTGTCACCAGTTTCAAAATGATACAACTGTTACAAACTGTACAAGGACGGCTGATCCTAATCAGACCAGAGTGCAGGGTCTCCTTACATAATAAAGTGGGTAGAGGCCTTCAATGGGTGAAAGCTAAGGGCATTAGCCTAGGAGAGTGAAAGTGTGGGGCTATAGTCTGGGTGTACAGAGGCTAGAGGCAGCAGCCATGGTGGGTGAAATCCAGTATATTTCCCACATGGTCATTGTTTGTCCGTGGCAAATTGGCAGGTCAATTAACGAATGGATTGCCCCTCGGACAACCAGCAAACATTTTCTGTTACCGGTGGCGATTGATTTTGCCGAGCGTCTGTCCTTGTTTCTCTTTGCCATAGTCAGCTGTGCATAGCATTCATGGAAAGGACTAATGCAATACGAAGCAAATGCTAGCGGATGGAGTCGTTCAGCGGTTCAAAGATGTGTGTCCCTGAGGAGCAGCTTCTTTCATTCCAAAGCTGGGTTTGGCCTGATACAAATTGAGAAGGTCAGCGGCGCCATCTAGAATCTCGAGCCAATCATTCCGCGCGGGTTGCTCATGGGCGGTGCAGCTGCCCTCTTATTGTTGTTGCTCTTTCTTTTGATTTGAACTACAATCAGGTAGAAGAGCCATAATTTAAAACATGCTTTAAACACTTAATGACTTTTACTTAAGATTTAAGACGAGGATTGTCAAACTGTATGAAATGTAGTGGAGCAAACCTAATTTATGCGTTGGGTGTGGAGGCTCTTTGCGCTGCCCAGACAAGTGATAACTCACTGAAAAAAGAAAAACAGTAAACGACTCCAGTGAATTATCCCTCAACGGTCATCAGCGTGCAGCGTTCCGGAACTAATTCAAACACCACCCCAAAGGCTAAAGATCTGAGCATTGTTGAGAGTTTCCAGGAACTGGACTAGAGAAAGATCATTCATGGCTTGTTCTCCTCAAACTGTCCTGACCAATAATATTCATTTAAATTGCCGTCGCCATGCAACTTTGGAATGCATTTTACAGAACTGTGATGTTCATCAGTAAATTCCATTTGAAATAGAGGTTGCCTTTTAACTATCATTGGCTCTCCATTCCTTCTCTTCTCCGTCCCCCCCACCATACACTGGTAGTGTTATTTGAACCTTTCAACGTCTAGGTCACCAGGCCATTTTATTGGCTTTACATAGCACCCAAATACAATTACTATATTGTTAACCAACCATAATTTCTTTTAAAAATTCTAAAACAAACAGATTGAAGTGTTTTATATTTATATACGTAATGCTTGAATGCCAGTGTATAAATATTCTGTGAATTGGGCATTCATTTAGTCATCCTACATGTAACCTGAGCCTTATCCCTCACATTTGGAGAATAAAAGCTCAATTCATGTTCTTTCGTCTTGAAGGAGTTGATCTTCTTGAAGGAGTACCACAGTATTAAACAAAATCTAGAGTGTTAGAAAGGGAGCAGATAGATAACATACAGTTTACATCTTGTCTGACAAATGGGTTATTAAACTCTGAAAGTCTGTTCTACAGTTAGCATAACATGTTAGGGTGTAGACATTTTTCGTTTGCATTAATGGAGAGAATCATAATTCAGCTTTTTTTTCCTGAGAGCATGACAGTTAAAATATCAATGTAATTCTTTCTTTCATGGAAGGAGGGTCATGACTCCCCATGAAGTTGACGCCGGCTGTTCCTGTCCTTTTATTACTTTTATTTCCTCCATCTTCCTCTATATACTCCTTCATTCCACTGCGGCTCAACTCTTGCATGATATCTAAGGGCAGCTCTGAACCCCGTTACTCATTCTTAGGTACCTGACTCTGGGTGTGGGCCTCTTGCAGAAGACCTCCCACAGACTCAATTCCAGATTACCAAGGTGAACATTGATCTTGCTAGGGCCCAGAGTTTGCTCATAGTGGTCCAGATGTCCAGTGGTTTTAACCTCAGTGCCACTCACACTCTTCCTATCACAAAGAGCCTCAAGAGTTACTCACCTCCTCAAGCTGTTATTAATGTAGTATTGTCAGAGAGAATTGCTTTGCAGCATGATTCTGTGCCATTGTGTGATGCATATCAGAGCTTTGAAGCAGTATTATTTAGACTGATACCAAATGTTACACGAGGAGCATCTGAATATATATGTGTGCTTTCTGAACAGTGCCATCATGTGAAGAGACTCAAGGGGGAAAAATTCAGTTGGTTGCGCCTCCCGTTAGCGCCTTAAGAGGGCGCTAATGGGGCGCAAAGCAACTAGCGCCCGGGCACGGCGATGTTTGCGCCGCTCGCGAAATTAACTAGACATTTTGCGGCGGCGCTAAACAGTACCGCCACGATCTCCTGCGCCGGCAGATCGTGACGTCAGTCGAGTGCGCAGCGCCCCGGTAGCGCCCCGGAGCGGATATTGAGTGGCGCCCCCTGCCTTACCGCCTGCCGCTAGCAACGACAGGTTAAGGGGAGTGTTTTGCAGTCAGGAAGGGACTGGGGGAGCGTTATTTAAAGGCGACCGCTTCCTGCCTTTTTTTGTTGGCGACATTTTTGAACCACGCATTCTGAGAGAGAGAGAGAGAGAGAGAGACTTCTGGAGAGATTCAACGCTGTGTGAAGGAGTTTTGTGTACTGAGCAGCACTTTGCAGGTTCATTTCGATTTGCTCTTCCTTGTATCGATTTAGAAGAGACTGTGGGGGCTGCACTCTGAGCTCTTTCCCTGGGCCTCTCCATTGTTCTTTCCAGCAGATTTGATGTGCAGGTCTCTCCAGGCCGAGATTCAAGGCTGCAATGAGCAGGATGTGGATGGAAAGCAAGATTAACCATCCCCTTTAAGAACTGGCTGGGGCCATTGTGTCTGTGTTCCATTGCTGACTGACATCACATGAGCTTCGCCAGCGCTCTGAGTTAGCGCCTCACTCCTCGGCCTTTGCGCTCCAATCACCTTCAGGGGCGATAAAAGTCAAGTTTGCAGTCGGAGGCAATAATTAGCGCCAGGCGCTAATCTTTGCGCCTGGCCGATAATTGCGCCCCAAACGGGGCGATACTTAATTTTTCCCCCAAGGAATCATACATTAAGGCAGTCTTGCTGCAATTATATAGGGCTTTGGTGAGACCACACCTGGAGTACTGTGTACAGTTTTGGTCTCCTTACTTAAGGAAGGATATACTTGCCTTAGAGGGGGTGCAACAAAGGTTCACTAGATTGATTCCTGGGATGAGAGGGCTGTCCTATGAGGAGAAATGGGCCTATATTCTCAGGAGTTTAGAAGAATGAGAGGTGATCTCATTGAAATGTATAAAATTCTTAGAGGGCTTGGCAGGGTAGATGTGGAGAAGCTGTTTCCCCTGGCTGGAGAGTCTAGAACTAGGGGTCATAGTCTTAGGAGGGGTCGGCCTAAGGAGAAATGTCTTCACTCAGAGGGTTGTGAATCTTTGGAATTCTCTACCCCAGAGGGCTGTGGATGCTGATTCGTTGAGTATATTCAAGACTGAGATCTATAGATTTTTGGACACTACAAGGGATATGGGAATAGGGTGGGAAAGTGGAGTTGATGTAAAAGTTTAGACATGATCTTATTGAATGGCAGAGCAGGCTCTAGGGGCCGTACAGCCTACTCTTGCTCTATTTCTTATGTTCTTAACCCATTGTTTCTCTTTGATTTTATGTTTCAGCTGATTATTGCCAGTAAAATATGAACATATTAAAAAAAACTTTGAAACACAGGAACTAGAATACGTAGTAGTGTACTATCATTGAAAGATACAATTTTCTTTGGGGAATGAGGAGAAAAAAGTAGAAAGGATGGGTTGCACCGTGAGGGCCTAAGCTCTGGAATTCCCTCCCTAAACATCTCTGCCTCTCTCTTTCCTCCTTTAAGACTCTCCTTAAAACCTACCTCTTTGACCAAGCTTTGGTCACCTGTCCTAATATCTCCTTATGTGGCTCGGTGTCACATTTTGCTGATGATGCTCCTGTGAAGCGACTGGGATGCTTTACTACATTAAAGGTGCCGTATAAATACAAGTTGTTGCTGTTGAAGGCCACACGTCAGCAGCATTGGCCGGCATTTGTATAAATAATGACCTAAAGCCACTCCACGTAAGAAACCAGATTTATACGTACATCTTAATAAAGACCTAGGTGGTAAATTAGCTTGGCGCTTCTGCTGCGCCATAAATGGGGCTTCTGTTGAACTTCTCCCGAAGTTATGGTAGCTGAATAATCTAATTACTAGGCCAAGGTATTTTACTTCGAAATAAATCTGTATCTCAGCTTAAAGGCACTTTGGTGATCTAAAGTGACTATTGGCCCTTTCCTGTCTTCTAATCTGCCTTATATTAATGTGTCCTCAATGCCCAGAGTAGTATTGGAATATTTTAAGGAGGTTGGATTTTTTAAATACGAGTTGATTTTCTATCACATTGCTCAAGGGAAAAATAAAAAGCCTCCTAAAACTGTCTCTCCTCGTCTCCCAATCTCTAATTCTTTCTTTCCAGCTCATTCTCTTTGCTGTTGGATGTTTCTGTCTTCCTTTTTCTGTGTCTGCTTCTCACACACTTTCTTTGTTGTCATCTCTAACCTATCCATAACTTTCTCACCCTTTAAAGGAAAACATTAGTCTATATATTTATTTATAGAACTAATCAATCAAGACTAAATGGACTCCACAGGCCAAGTGTGGTTAGAGGACGGGGATAATTGGACCAGGGATGAGGAGGACTGCTATTCTAGAGCACTGAAGAGGCAATAAGGTGAATTTAGAGCAGTGTGGAGACAGAAAGTCGAGTGGTATTAGGGGAGGGGAGCGTTCAGCAGGGGTGGCCGGAGGAGGAAAGTAGAGTTAGAGTTAGAGATTGAGACGGGGAAGGTAGAGGCTGTGGCCACGGCCATGGCTGTGATGAGCACAGCCAGTGCAAGTAGGTGTGGCGCGGACTATGGGCTGAGGTTTTGCAGGAGGAGGGAAGCAAGATATCAGCCAGGAGCCGGTGGCTATTTTTAAAAATAGAATTTGGAATCGGCAGGGGTAGATGCACTTGGGGGTTGTGGGACATCAGCCACATCGCACCATTGGAGACAACACTTGAGGACAGAGACAGAGGGTAGCATGGGCTCGACAGCATACAGGAAGGTTCACACAAAAGTCTTTGATGCAAGGTGCATCCCACCCACCTATTGATTTTAATATATAATAGACATTTATAATCCTTAACACTGTGATTGAGGTTCCGGATTCATTTTTTTTCTGTACTATTATTCCAATTATGACCATGAAAATGCAAAAATAACTTTGATGACTTCACAAATCTATTAATGGTCGCTGTGAGATTCCAACTCAGTGTGTCATTTAGAACATTTCCTTCCTGTATTGTAATGACGATAATCATTACTTCAATAGCAGGTTGTTGCTTTAACAATATAAACTCTTATTTCAACAACTGTTATTGGTAATTTCACTAATACAGATTATTAGTTCAGTGGTAGAAACCATTACAACCTGCACCCCTCAAGTGAGAGATCCATCAGCCATCAACTAAACATTACACTGGTATTTAAAGGGAAATCCATTGATATGTAGAATGTACTGGATACCGAGAAGTGATTACAAAGCTTCAATCTAGTCATGATGTTCAGATAGTTACCTGGGAGTGACTTAGGCTATCCTATAATTGTGGACTTTAGGGTGTTTCATATCAAAGGGATAATTTTGTGACTCTGCCAGTTGGGAGCTCTGGCCCATTAGCAATGCATTATCAGAAATTCAGGCACGTGTTGTGCACATGTTTTTGACCATTTAGAGGAACTCTTGAAAAACCACACCTCTACTGAACACCAAGGGGGTTAATTTCCACGGGACTTCTCCCGTCGTTTTTCCATGGCTCTTGCACCAAAGTTACAACAGACAAGAGGTAGAACATCCGTGGAATTTCATCTCCCAAGAGTAGCTACAAATGTCCAATTGCCCTTACCACAGGAAAAAGCCCAATAAGCCCAACACCCCACCTACTGTCTTTTCACCATATCCTTTAATCTCTACAGCAACTCCTTTAATTGTCTTGTTAACCTATTTGTACTGTCTACTTCTATGATCTTTCTTGGGTTGCGATTTCCTCTACCTCAGCAGGTCCATGATGGGCGACGTTGGTGGCGGGTCCCGGCCCTGCTGCTGTCTCCAGCCCGCTGTCCAAAATGATTTTCTCCTGATTGGGCTTGTTAAACCCGCCCAGCACGTTTGCCGGCCAACTGAAGGAAGCGGATCTGACGACATCATTTGATGACACGTCATCAGCCAGTTTCCTTAAAGGGACCATGCGTAAATTGGTTTTGACAGTTGTGCTGTCAGTATTCTACAGCATTGAGGTGCTGCAAACACTGACAAGCACTGCACAGACGTGCAGGGCTGCATCCAGGCTCTCCCATGACTCCTCCATATGCTTATGGAGGGAGTCACAGCACACAGGGAGGTCCTCTTCCCTTCCATGGGCAGAAGAGACCTCCCCAGGAGACCAATGCAGCCTGGTTGCACATTGCACAGGAGGGCATAAGCAGAAGGACCAGGCTGCAGTGGTGCAAACCTTTCAATGATCTCAGTAGATCACGAAACATTACTGCAAAGCCACACTCAACCTCACCTGCTGTGTCTGTCATCACATCCCCATCACTCTGCCTTCCCTACCCTACTCCTGCACATCCTTACTCACACCAACTTACCTTGCACCTCCACCCATTCCTCTCTATCTACATTATCACTTCCCCATCTCACTAGCCACCCCTCACACTCACCCTCATCCTAGTGCAATCATACCAACTAACAACACACAGGTTAGGCACATGTTCATGTAAAGTTTCTGTTTATGTGGTCTTGAACAATGAAATCTTTATTTTCAACACTTTGTGTTCTTGGACAGATCTGTGTGCACCTTTGGAAGTGGCTTAGTGAGTTACAGTGAATGGTGAGACATAATGGTACCTCTCGCAATGGTGATGAGTGTGAAAGGAATGGCTTGGGCATTGTAGGGATGCTTTATGGTGTTGGTGTGGGGTGGTGCCAACCTGGCATATTATGTGGCAGCCAGGATGTACAGCATCAAGTGAAGTAAATCTGGCCATGGTGAGGCCATCCCTGGCCTCCTGGGCAGCAATGTGGTCAGGTGCTGATGCCCTCTGTCCTGTGCAGCATCAGTTGAAGGTTGGTGTTGTTGGTGCTGCTGGTGTGCCTGGTGCTGCTGGTGTTGGGGCTGATCATGGTGGGATTCTGAGGACCAAGGTGAGATAGTTTCAAGAGCACCGATGCTGAGGTAATAGATGGTAGGTGTGGTTGAGATGACAGAAGCAATCTAGCAGTGGTGGGAGAGGGTGATCCAATGAGGTGACACTGGATAGAGAGTTTGCTCCAAACACTTGCAACCTGCATAAAGCGCAATCTGTCTTCCAAATGCAGTAAGCAACAGCTTCTGAGCTTGGAAAGTGAGCAGCTGTGAGTTGGGAGCTTTTATAGCACATTTTCAGCTGTCAAGTAATGAGATGATCCTATGGTCATACAAGTCCCGACCTGCTTACCTGACGTGATCCCCGAGCAGCGTGGACCCGTGGGCGACCTCGTAAAATGGAAAGGTGAGCTCAAAATACATCTTAATGGGCCGTTAACAAGATCATAATGACCTGAATTGCCTCCCCCGCTGCTGCGTGTCGGGTCTGTTCAGTGTTGACAGACCTGACATCTGGGAAAGGCGTGTGGCGGCGGGTTGACAATGGGGTCCCGACCCGCTGTAAAAAAAAAAAATTCCCACCTGACCAACCACGGAACACGCCTGCTGACCCCCTGAAAAATTCCCCCCTTGGTAACTTATTCCACAATGCTACATTACCCTCCTTCTGACTTTCCTTCTTAATCCTAATGTCTTGATTTTTTTACCCAGTTCCCTTGGTTGAAAATCCTTCACTCAAGAGAACAACTCTGTTAATTCCCTTCATAATCTTGATAACTTTAATTAGATCACCTTGAAGTCGCTTCCTTTTCAAATAAAACAAACATTTAAAAAATTGTGCTCAAAATGCTGGTGACTCTAGGTAAGGACACTTTCATTGCCCATTTCCAGTTGCCCTGTGAAGGTGGTGGTGGGTCTTCTTGAACCTTTAGGTAGTGATTGTACAACTGAGAGGTTTGCTAGGCTACTTCAAAGGGTATTAACAGTTAACCATATATAGTGGACTAGAATTATATATAGATTATACCTGGTTGGGATGGCAGATTCCTTCTCTGAAGGACACATGTGAACCAACTGGGGTTTTACAGCAATCTGCAGCTTTCATGGTCAAAAATTAATTTTGCCGTGGTGGTATTTGAATTCCAGTGGAAACGCCAGATACACTTCAAAAATAGGGTTTCCGCCGATTTTCCACTGTAGTTACAGCAGCCGACTAGGAGAACACTCAAGGAAATTCCTGGCGATAAGCTCTTGGTTATTGTCCAGTAACATAACAACTATACAACAACAATTTGTATTTATATAGCACCTTTAACATTGTAAAACGCCCAAGGCGCTTCACAGGAGTATTATAAGACAAAAAAAATTAATACCAAGCCACATAAGGAGAAATTAGGGCAGTTGACCAAACAGTAGGTTTTAAGGAGCGTCTTAAAGGAGGAAAGAGAGGTAGAGAGGCGGAGAGGTTTAGGGAGGGAATTCCAGAGCTTCGGGCCTAGGCAACAGAAGGCCCGGCCACCAAAGGTTGAGCGATTATAATCAGGGATGCTCAAGAGGGCAGCATTAGAGGAGTGCAGATATCTCAGGGGGGTGGTGGGGGGTTGTGGGGCTGGAGGAGATTACAGAGATAGGGAGGGGCGAGGCCATGGAAGGATTTGAAAACAAGGATGAGAAATTTGAAATCGAGGCATTGCTTAACCGTGAGCCAATGTAGGTCAGTGAGCACAGGGGTGATGGGTGAACGGGACTTGGTGCGAGTTAAGACACGGGCAGCCGCGTTTTGGATGACCTCAAGCTTACGTAGGGTAGAACATGGGAGGCCAGCCAGGAGTGCGTTGGAATAGTCAAGTCTAGAGGTAACAAAGGCATGGATGAGGGTTTCAGCAGCGGATAAGCTGAGGCAAGAGCGGAGACGGGTGATGTTATGGAGGTAGAAATAGACGGTCTTAGTTATGCTGCAGACATGTGGTCAGAAGCTCATTTCAGGGTCAAATATGACACCAAGGTTGCGAACAGTGTGGTTCAGCCTCAGATAGATGTTAGGGAGAGGGATAGAGTCAGTGGCTAGGGAACGGAGTTTGTGGCGGGGACCGAAAACAATGGTTTCGGTCTTCCCAATATTTAATTGGAGAAAATTTCTGCTTATCCAGAACTGGATGTCGGACAAGCAGTTTGATAATTTAGAGACCGTGGAAGGGTCGAGAGAAGAGGTAGTGAGGTAGAGCTGGGTGTTGTCAGCGTACATGTGGAAACTGATGCTGTGTTTTCGGATGATGTCACCAAGGGGCAGCATGTAGATGAGAAATAGGAGGGGGCCAAGGTTAGATCCTTGGGGGACACCAGAGATAACATAGTGGGAGCAGGAAGAGAAGCCATTGCAGTGATTCTCTGGATATGATTAGCTAGATAAGAATGGAACCAGGTGAGTGCAGTCCCACCCAGCTGGACGGCGGTGGAGAGGCATTGGAGGAAAATGGAGTGGTCAACCGTGTCAAAGGCTGCAGACATGGAGTTGCAGGAAAGATGGGCTCAGATTTGGGAGGCGACTACATGTTCAAGGACTTGAGAGGAAAGGGAGGTTGGAGATGGGGCGGTAGTTTGCCATAACGTACTTAGCCTGTCCACATAATTTAATTTCTTGGCTCTTAACATAACGTTTGTTTCTTCTCTTTTACCTTCTCAAGGCAATAATATCCTTCTTGTGAACTTCCAAACTACCCACAATGCTCTAGTTGGAGTCTAGGTAATGCCTTATACAGCAATAATATCATATCTTTTGATTTGTCTGTTACCCTTCTGCTGTTGCAAACCAACGCTTTATTTGTCCTTTATTTTACTGCAACTAGGCACTGCGCTAATGGTTCCATAAATGTATTCACAACAGTCCTTAGATTTTCTTCCTGATGATCATGCTAAAGGACTGATTCATATTCTTTCTTCTGGGTCCTTGGTGCTATATGAATTATTTTACACTTCTCCGCATTGAACTGTATCTGCCACCTATTGGCCCAGCTACCTGAAAAGATCTCAGTCCTTTTGCATCTTCTTGTACTGTTTCTCATTATTTAGCTTTCTTGTACTTTGGTATCATCTATAAATTTCTTAGTCTAGAATTAATGTTGATGATATTAGCAGATGAATGTTTAATGTGTTAGTATAACATTCCTTTGTTATTTTAACACAGAAATTATTCTATTTATTTTAAATAGGATAATGCCTCTGTTAAAATAGTAATTATATGGATTAATCAAATGATAATGGTTACACAGGCTGACTATTTATGTAATCTGTAAGATTATTAAATAATATATCTGGAAGCATAAAAGGCTATTACTTTATCATCAATCAGCATAGAGCACTCAGAGGGGATGTGGGCAGCCTGGTAGACTCGAACTGTGCATATATTGTGTTGTTTGAGGAGAACATGAGTGTCCAGAAACAGTCCAATATCATTCTGAAAGTGGCAGTGGTGGTTCCTTGACAATCTTTCAGGCCGGCTGCACCCCAAGAGAGTTTTTAGTAGCACAGTAACACTCCATATACTATCTGAAGAAAATGTAACATTCCTCCAATTTATATAGGCCTCCTCTCCCGTATGAAAGGACAACATGGAGATTGCAAGCAATTCATCTTTATCAAAATTTAATTGAATAAGCGCCTCAGAAGGGATTGCAAATTAGTAGCACACTGTGCAGGGAGGCATAATGTCCTGAAATTAAAGAAACTGGAGAGCAAGCTGTTGTAGAAGCTTTTAAAATAAAATGATTGTATGTAAGGATAGAGTAGAAGCCACTAGAATAAGTACATTTAAGTTCTGCTTAGTCAACCTTAAGATAAACAAAAAGCTGCTCGGCTGCTTAGGACTGTACAGGCTAAGGTTGAAGTTGCATATTCTCTGGTGGGTTTGTCACTAACAACTTGATCAACACAAATTTTTCAAAATGACAGCTTTGACAGTGAAGCTTTCTTGCTCTGCGCCCAGGAACAGCCTGCAGTTTACCTCAGTGTATAAACCTCTAGTGTGCCAGATCATAAGGCTGTGGAATACATTTTTAAATGTTTTTGTATTATTAATAGTATTACTAAATGAGTGTGAAATGGCTGTGAAAGGTGAAAATTCATTTTCAGCACCTTTATAAGTAACGTCAAAAATAACACTGCAGAATATCTGTTGAATTCACATTGATAATAACCAGCTGTACAACAAGGCATGTTGATTAACTTTCCCTCTTGTGAAAAATCGCAAATGGATTTTCTTGGTAAATTGACAGAAAACAATTTTATATAAAAATTGCACTCTTTTTATGATTAGTTTGGGAAGAATTTAAGCTTCAGTATGCTAGTCATTTAAAAAAAACACTTTAAACATTTTTTTGATAATTTAGGTACTCAACATGGTGTGGGATGTTAGTGCTGGGAAATGGAATGCTTTCCACTTTGGGCCCTCAGTATCAATATGAAGCACTCTCAGGACAGGTATAATATAAATGGACCAGTCGGGTTTGAAGAACAACTTAGAGCTGTGTCCTTTCCCTGAGGTTGATGATTTGTGCCTCTGCTCCTCTCATGCCCGGACCCACCCAGGAAATTGAAAATGGATTTGGAACATCAAAATCTTTTCTACCAATGCCATTATGATATGCCAAATAAAAGCCAACTGATCGCAGATCCAACATCAACCATGAGCAGAGAGAATCACATCTTTAGAGCAGGAATGCTCCGTGCTACACTAATAGCTGTTGAATGCGATGGTATTTGGGGTTACTTGGCCTTGTAATGCACCGTAGCAACAATATCGTCTCACCACTTGGCACTGTCTAGTCTTTTGCCTTTGTGGAAACAAGATAGGGATACCCCGGCACCCACCAACACACGCCCCCCATTCTCATTATAAAAGAATCTGAATGCTCCATGGGGAGGCAGTGAATACAAAGACTATTCAGTAGTGGATCAACCCACTGACTGCTGCTGTCAGGCCATGGAATATTTTCAATATATCAGCCGCCTTGCATCCTGAATATTTTTTTTATCTTGTGCAGCAATTAAAAGCTTTAATCCTACTGTGTGGCGAGCTTCGTAAAATATTAACTTGTGGTAACATATAGATACTCTTTCATACATCTTTGAATCTAGAATTTATTCTGTGAGTAAACTGGGCTAAATAACCTCCGAGTGCTTGAGTTGTATAGCTGCTGCTCGTGACTGCAATACATCCACATTCAAGAGCTTGCAATCAACCAGTTGTGATTGCCATGCTTGCGATATAAATGGGAGAACATTTTGTTTTACTACTACATCAATTTCATACTTGCTTGATCTGCTATAAACCAAGGGGATTCTTTGATGTCTCCTATTCAAATTGTAGAGCTCCTTTCCTCTTGCTCTCTACAAGATTTTGTTTGCCATCTTAAGGCAGTGGGATCACCACTAATGGGATTTTTAAGGTCCAGCATCTGTTTTGCTTGGCTCTGACTGAGAACAAAATCTCGGGTTAAAATGCATTGGGCCAATGAAGAATAAGTAGCACGTTGTACCACCTTGTCCCTAGAGGCTATGGCAGTATTTCCAAAACCGTGGAGCAGCATTTAGTGACACGACTTGAACGTGGCTGAGTAACATGTCATTAGCTATTAAGAATAGGCGAAGGAGGAGAGGGTTTGATTTGTCGTTGTGAATATTAGACCTCCAAAGCTGAATTTGTACCTGATGGCTTAAAAAGATTGAAATTTCACCAATACCACTCATGGCGAGGCACTTCAATGAATTTTACATATTTTCACATACTTTAAGGAGCATGCGTGAAAATAGCAGTGGCTGTTACCATACCCCTTATCATAAATGAAATCTTTTATATGTGCGCGTGGTTACATTTCTGATTAAGAGATACCACCATCAAGGGTTAAGTAACCAATAAGGGGTTGAAAATGAAAAGAAAAATGAAAGCAGGGTTCGAAGGAAAGATTTTTTAAAAAGCAAGAAAAGAGGAACGAAGTCTTAGGAGGTGTATTGTACTGAGGTAAAATGACCATATTGAACCTCATGACTGATTACCGAGGTGAGCTTGACCCTGTCGTGTTGCATTGAAGAGGGTGTGGTTTTCTACACCAATAATTTTGAAGTCAGATACGCAGCGCACGATGGAACAGTGGTCAACGGGGGAAGAAAAAGCATGAAATGGAGAACTGTAGCCTGGCAGAGCCAAGGATCAGCTGCTCTTTTCAAATTATTAAAATCAGATTGTCAGAAATTCACTTGAATGTTTGGCTGAAAAGTATGACAAATTAAATAATGTGAGTGAAGTATGTAATTCCCATTCTCCTTGGAGCTATATTTGCAAAGATCTTGATCAAATATTTTTTTAATGAAAGAAGCAAGGAAAAAAATGTATGACATTTAAAATCTTTCGAACAAAATCTTTCACAAGTGAAGTGTGGCTTTTTTCTCACGTGTTTATATGCGCAGTCTCGTTAAAAAAACAGCCAACACAATATCAGTAAGCACAGTTCTTCCTACAATTGTCATGTCCTCAAACATTACAGACTTAAGTTGTAAATTTGAGGAACACTGTCCAACAAGTGCACTAGTTTAAAATATTATTCTTAGACACATTTAAGCCTTGGAGGCAGGGCAGAAAAGAATCACTAGACTGATCCCTAGTGCCAGAGGACTGAGTTATTAGGAAAGGCTGGAGAAACTCATCTTTTTTGGCCTTATAAGATGACTGCGAGCTGAGATTATGGCGACATATAAGAGCAAATGGTATAGAAAAGGTAAATTCAGAACACTACTTCAAACTAAAATTTGACAGTAGGACAAAGGGACACCGTTTCAAACTAGTAAAAGACAAATTTAAGACTGATGTCAGGAAGTGCTTCATCACACAAAGAGGGATCAATACATGGAATAAACTTCTGGCTACGTTAGTGGAGGCAAAAACCATGGAATCATTTAAGAACTAGTTGGATACTGTGATCAGGAGACTGTAGGATTGTCCTCTTCTGAACGTGTCCTCGCCACCCAGCTCCATGCCCCTCTCTCATATCACTCCTTCATTGAATCCCTTCAATCTGATTTCCATCCTGCCTATCACACTCAAAATATCCTGGTCAAAATCACCAACAACTCTGACAATGACCACAGTGCACTATCCTTCATTGTCCTCTGTGTGACGAGTAACTGAATCGACCACTGCATCCTCCTTCATCATCTTTCCACTGTGGTCCACCTTCGCTGACTCTGGCCTCCTTTGCGTCCTCCCTTCTGAAAAGCTCCTCAAAACCTATCTCTGTGATCACAGCTTCAGTTACCACCTCTTACCCTTCTCCCACCATTGCTCGGTGTACAGTTATTTTTGCCTCTGTGAAACATTTTGGGAAACTTTGATTACATTAAAGGTGCTATATAAGTGCAAGCTGTTGTTCTTAATGGTTGAGCTATTGATGGGCCGAACAGTCTTTTCATATGTATCTTTCTTGCATAAATTTCATCTGCCATTGTTCTGCCTACATTTTAATATTGTCCAACTCATTCTGTAATTTCTGAGCTGCCTCGTTCGATTCCACTGTCCCTAATAGTTTGGTATAAAGTGCAAAATCTGAATACTTCGCATTGAGTTTCTGAATGCAGAACAGTGATGTAACTTCAAAACAGTTATGGTTCCAACAATGAGCCTTGAGACAGCCATTCGGGACTTCCCCCCCTAGACCTAACTCCTCAAAAACATTCTTTTTCACACTTCTTATCTATTCCCAAGATTAACCTGAAGCCCCACAGCTTTGACTTAAATTAATAGCCTTTAGTGTGGAATTTTGTAAATGTCTTTTGGAAGTTGAGGTATATCACATCATAGGGGTTTCCACAGTCCACTTGGGTTGCCGCTTCCTCAAAATGTCAAGGAGGTTTGTCATCCAGGATCCTCCCCTCCTGAATATATGCTAACTTGCTCTTGACTAGGTTATTGTTGTAGAGAAGATCCTTAAGTTTACCAATTCCATTATTTTGAATTGAAGTAAGACTCATCGGTCTGTAGTTGCCCATTTCTGTTTTATTACACTTTTGAATATGGGCACCACATTACCCCGACTCCCAGGTTAAGCATAGCACAGGTAAGATGCAAGAGCAAACTCCTACTCTGCTCAAACAAATGCACTTTAACCCTAACCTCAGAAAAACACTCTTACTGTAACAGAGTAGCATTTGCACTACGCCAGTCAAATTAAAAAATAAACACTGTAAATGCTGGAAATCCCACACCAGTCATTGTTTTGGTCTCTGAGTGAGACCACCAATAGTATGGATGCTCTTCTGAGGTTGGAGTTAAAGAAAGAAAGCTGGTAGGCTTCTTCTGGGTACCTCCCCTTTCAGCATATAATGTACTTACTACCTTGTAAGAAATACTTTTGTTTTTACTGGTTGTTTTGAAGCTCATGGAGACCGATATTTGAGGTTTCTGCTTCTGAACAAAGTTTCAGTGGTGCGGGTTGTGGGGAGCCCACTTGCATCCCGGAGAGGCTCATTGATTTCAATCCAAGGACACCTGATACAGAAAATAAAAACCTTAATGTCTGGGCACTTGCCATGCATGGCGAGTATATATTGTGTTTTCTGGGGCTGCATGGCTCCCAAGCGATTGAAGTCAACAGAGGTGCTCCAGGATGCACTCTGGCAGCCCGTGTAACCTACATCACCAGAATCACTCCGGAGGGAAATGGAAACCTGAAACATCAGTCTCCATGGGACTGAAGATATCCTGACCAAAGATATTTCTTCAAAGACAGTAAAGACATTTAAGAGATAGAGTCATAGAATCAAACAGCACAGAAGGAGGCCATTCAGTCCATCGTATCTGTGCCGGCTCTTTGAAAGAGCGACCCGATTAGTCCCACTCACCTGCTCATATAGGTGGAAAAGGTAAGTAATTTCTCTTCCCTGTACATCCTGCCTTTCCTGCCGATTTTAAGGGACATTTATTAGGATAGAGCAGGGGGAGGTTGAGGCTGCACATAACTGCCGCTTATTGTTGACACTGTAAGCATTGAAGAATGTTCTATTCCCTCTCACTGATATTCCCTTCTCCTTTGAACTTAAAATTCACAGATCTTCTTTTAACAAAATAATATTTATGATTATGGTGAATGATTTGAATAGTTAAAGCTCAGAAATGTCTCTTGTTTTAAGCTCAGTTGTCAAACAGTGTAATCTGGCCTCCATTTAGTGTTATAACAATTACGACAGTAATGTTTGTTTAATATTTCTTCCAAAAATGGGATCAGAAATGTTAGTAATGTAGTGCACCGGTCAGTATGAAGACAAACATCTGCCATTGATTTTGTAGGGAATGATAGTTAAGTCACTAATACTCCACATGCCAGAAGTTTATTATTGGAATAATTGTCTTTTTAAATTACTTGTCTAAATGTTTCAAGCTATTAGGAGATTGTTTGGATTGTATGAATAATGTGACTGGCTGGAGTATTCCAATCTGAGCTGCATTTTGACACGTAATTAATCACCAGCTTGGAAGAGTTTGTGCATCCGACATTAGAAACATAGAAACATAGAAGATAGGAGCAGGAGTAGGCCATTCGGCCCCTCGAGCCTGCTCCACCATTCGATGAGATCATGGCTGATCATCTAAACTCAGTACCCTATACCTGCCTTCTCCCCATATCCCTTGATACCTTTAGCTTTAAGAAATATATCTAACTCAACCTTGAATATATTTAATGACTTCGCCTCAACTACCTTCTGTGGTAGAGAATTCCACAGGTTCACCACTCTCTGGGTGAAGAAATTCTTCCTCATTTCTGTCCTAAATGGTTTACCCGTTATCCGTAGATTATGACCCCTGGTTCTGGACTCTCCGACCATCGGGAACATTCTTCCTGCATCTAGTTTGTCCAGACCTGTCAGAATTTTATATGTTTCGATGAGATCCCCTCTCATTCTTCTATACTCCAGTGAGTATAAGCCCAATCGACCCAATCTCTCCTCATATGTCATTCCTGCCATCCCAGGTATCAGCCTTGTGAATCTTCGCTGAACTCCTTCCATGGCAAGAACATCCTTCCTCAGATGAGGCGACCAAAACTGCACACAGTACTCAAGGTGTGGTCTCACCAAGGCCCTGTACAACTGCAGCAGGACATCCCTGCTCCTATACTCAAACCCTTTCGCTATGAAGGCCAACATACCATTTGCCTTCTTCACTGCCTGCTGCACCTGCATGCTTACTTTCAGCGACTGGTGCACAAGGACACCCAGGTCTCGTTGCACTTCCCCTTCTCCCAATCTATTGCCATTCAGATAATAGTCTGCCTTTCTGTTTTTGACATCAAAGTGGATAACCTCGCACTTATCCACGTTATATTGCATCTGCCACGCTTCTGCCCACTCACCCAACCTGTCCAGATCATCCTCGAGTTTCTCGGTATCCTCCTCGCAGCACACACTCCCACCCAGCTTTGTGTCATCTGCAAACTTGGAGATATTACATTTAATTCCCTTATCTAGATCATTAATGTATATTGTGAATAGCTGGGGTCCAAGGACCGATCCCTGCGGTACCCCACTAGTCACTGCTTGCCACTCGGAAAAAGACCCATTAATTCCTACTCTCTGCTTTCTGTCCGCCAACCAGTTCTCTATCCAAGTCAATACCTTGCCCCCAATCCCATGTGCCTTAACTTTACCCGCTAATCTCTTATGCGGGACCTTATCGAAAGCCTTTTGAAAGTCCAAATACACCACATCTACTGGTTCTCCCTTATCTATTTTCCCAGTTACATCCTCAAAAAATTCCAGTAGATTAGTCAAGCACGATTTACCTTTTGTAAATCCATGTTGACTTTGTCCGATCCTGTCACTGTTTTTCAAATGCTCAGCTATTACATCCTTTATAATGGACTCTAGCATTTTCCCCACTACCGATGTCAGGCTTACCAGTCTGTAATTCCCCACTTTCTCTCTACCATCCTTTTTGAATAGTGGGGTAACATTAGCTACTCTCCAATCCATGGGTACAGTTCCAGATTCCATCGAATGTTGGAAGATGATCAGCAATGCATCTACTATTTCTAGGGCCACTTCCTTAAGTACCCTAGGATGTAGATTATCAGGCCCTGGGGATTTATCGGCCTTCAATACCGTCAATTTCCCTAACACCATTTCCCTGCAAATACTGATTTCTTTCAGTTCCTCCCTTTCATCAGACCGTATGTTCTCCAACATCTCTGGGAGCTTATTTGTGTCCTCCTTTGTGAAGACAGAACCAAAATATGCATTTAATTGGGCTGCCATTTCTTTGTTCCCCATTATAACTTCCCCCGCTTCTGACTGCAAGGGACCTACACTTGATTTCACTAATCTTTTTCTCTTCACATATCTATAAAAGCTCTTACAGTCAGTTTTTATGTTCCCAGCAAGCTTACTTTCATATTCTATTTTCCCCTTCTTAATTAATCCCTTTGTCCTACTTTGTTGAATCCTAAACTGCTCCCAATCCTCAGGGCTACCGCTTTTTCTGGCCAATTTATATGCCCTCTCCTTGGATCTTATGCTATCCCTAATTTCCCTTGTTAGCCACGGTTGAGTCACCCTTTTTGTTTTATTCTTATGCCACACTGGGATGTACAAATTCTGTAGTTCATCCATGCAGTCTTTGAATGTTTGCCATTGCCTATCCACAGTCAACCCCTTGAGTGACATTCCCCAATCAATCCTACCCAATTCGCGCCTCATACCATCGTAGTTTCCTTTATTTAAATTCAGGACCCTAGTCTCTGATTCAACTACTTCACTCTCCATCCTAATGAAGAATTCTATCATATTATGATCACTCTGACCCAAGGGGCCTCGTACAACAAGATTGCTAATTAATCCTTTCTCGTTACATAATACCCAGTCTAAGATGGCCTGATCTCTGGTTGGTTCCTCGACATATTGTTCCAGAAAACCATCTCGTAAACATTCTAGGAATTCCTCCTCCACAGTATTTTTACTAATTTGGTTAGCCCAATCTATATGTAAATTAAAGTCACCCATGATGACTGCTGTGCCCTTACTGCATGCTTCTCTAATTTCCCTTTTAATGCCATCCCCAACCTCCGTATTACTGTTTGGAGGTCTATATACCACTCCCACTAACGTTTTCTGCCCCTTGTTATTTCTCAGTTCTACCCATACAGATTCTGCATCATCAGAGCTAATATCCTTCCTTTCAATTGTGTTAATCCCCTCTTTAACCAGCAATGCTACCCCACCTCCCTTTCTTTTTTGCCTATCTTTCCTAAATATTGAATAACCCTGGATGTTGAGTTCCCAGCCTTGGCCACCCTGGAGCCATGTTTCTGTAATCCCAATCAAATCGTATTCATTTACCTCTATTTGCGCAGCTAATTCATCCACCTTGTTCCGAATGCTCCTTGCATTAAGACACAAAGCCTTCAGGCTTGTTTTTTTAACGCTTTCAGACCTATATGAATTATTATTTACTATGACCATGTTTGATTTAAACTGTTGAGTTCTTTGCCTTCTACTTTTGTTTTTCTCCTTCCTGTCTTTAGCTTTTATCCTTATTTCCCTTTCCTCTGTCTCCCTGCTCAGGTTCCCAACCCCCTGCCACTTTAGTTTAAACCCTCCCCAACAGCACTAGCAAACACTCTGCCTAGGACATCGGTCCCGGCCCTGCCCAGGTGCAGACCGTCCCGTTTGTACTGGTCCCACCTCTCCCAGAACCGGTTCCAATGTCCAAGGAATTTGAATCCCTCCCCCCTTGCACCATTCCTCTAGCCACGTATTCATTTGAAATATCCTCCTATTTCTACTCTGACTAGCACGTGGCACTGGTAGCAATCCTGAGATTACTACCTTTGAGGTCCTCTTTTTTAATTTACCTCCTAACTCCCTATATTCTGCTTTTAGGACCTCATCCTGTTTTTTACCTATATCGTTGGTGCCTATGTGCACCACGACAGCTGGCTGTTCGCCCTCCCCCTCCAAAATGTTCTGTAGCCGCTCCGAGACGTCCTTGACCCTTGCACCAGGGAGGCAACACATCATCCTGGAGTCACGGTTGCGGCCGCAGAAACGCCTATCTATTCCCCTTACAATTGAGTCCCCTATCACTATAGCTCTTCCACACTTTTTCCTCCCAGCCTGTGCAGCAGAGCCACCCATGGTGCCAGGAAGTTGGCTGCTGCCGCCTTCCCCTGATAAGTCATCCCCCCCAACAGCATCCAAAGTGGTATATCTGTTTGAGAGGGGGATGGCCACAGGGGACCCCTGCACTACCTGCCTGCACCTCTTACTCTGCCTGGTGGTCACCCATTCACTTCCTGCCTGTATACCCTTTACCTGCGGTGTGACCAACTCGCTAAATGTGTTATTCACGACGTTCTCAGCGTCGCGAATGCTCCAATATGCATCCATCCGCAGCTCCAGCGCCGCAATGCGGTCCGTCAGTAGCTGCAGCTGGATACATTTCCCACACACATGGTCATCAGGGACACAGGAAGTGTCCCTGATTTCCCACATATTGCAGGAGGAGCACACCATGGCGCCGAGCTCTCCTGACATGACTTACCCTTTAATTAATTAATTAAAATTAAACTAATTGAATCCCACCAATTTCACTTCAATTAAATGATATACTCAAGGGCCCTTGCTTAACAGCAGTCCCCGCTACACCACAGAGACTCTATAAACTATAAACCACAGAATTTAAGTATGGAAAAAGGAGAAAAAGAGAAATACTCACCAACCAATCACTTACCTGCTTTCTGGTGACATCACACTTTGATTATTTTCTACTTCTCTCTCTCCCGCTCTCGGGGCTCAGATTGGTAACCCTACCTGTTCGCTGCCGCCTTTTCTCAGCTCCGCCTCGCCGCAGCCGCTCCACCCAGGTCCGCAGCCTTTGTGGGCCTACCTGTTCGCCGCCGCCTTTTCTCAGCTCCGCCTCGCCGCAGCCGCTCCACCCAGGTCCGCAGCCTCTGTGGGCCTACCTGTTCGCCGCCGCCTTTTCTCAGCTCCGCCTCGCCGCAGCCGCTCCACCCAGGTCCGCAGCCTTTGTGGGCCTACCTGGTCGCTGCCGACATTGGAGCTGGTGGCCTCTTATTTCATTTTTTTTATTCGTTTATGGGATGTGGGCATCGCTGGCAAGGCCAGCATTTATTGCCCATCCCTAATTGCCCTTGAGAAGTTGGTGGTGAGTCACCTTCTTGAACCGCTGCAGTCCGTGTTGTGAAGGTACTCCCACGGTGCTGTTAGGGAGGGAGTTCCAGGATTTTGACCCAGTGACGATGAAGGATCGGTGATATATTTCTAAGTCAGGATGGTGTGCAACTTGGAGGGGAACTTGGAGGTGGTGGTGTTCCCATGCGCCTGCTGCCCTTGCCCTTCTAGGCGGTAGAGGTCACGGGTTTGAGAGGTGCTGACGAAGAAACCTTGGCGAGTTGCTGCAGTGCGTCTTGTAGATGGTACACACTGCAGCCACGGTGCGCCGGTGGTGGAGGGAGTGAATGTTTAAGGTGGTGGATGGGGTGCCAATCAAGCGGGCTGCTTTGTCCTGGATGGTGTTGAGCTTCTTGAGTGTTGTTGGAGCTGCACTCATGCAGGCAAGTGGAGATTATTCCATCACACTCCTGACTTGTGCCTTGTAGATGGTGGAAAGGCTTTGGAGAGTCAGGAGGTGAGACACTCACCACAGAATACCCAACCTCTGACCTACTCTTGTAGCCTCATTATTTATGTAGCTGGTCCAGTTAAGTTTCCGCTCAATGGTGACCCCCAGGATGTTGATGGTGGGGGATTTGGCGATGGTAGTGCCGTTGAATGTCAAGGGGCGGTGGTTGGACTCTCGCTTGTTGGAGGTAGTCATTGCCTGGCACTTGTGTGGTGCGAATGTTACTTGCCACTTATCAGCCCAAGCTTGAATGTCATCCAGGTCTTGTTGCATTCGGGCATGGACTGCTTCATTATCTGAGGTGTTGCAATCATCAGTGAACATCCCCACTTGTGACCTTATGATGGAGGGATGGTCATTGATGAAGCAGCTGAAGATGGTTGGGCCTAGGACATTGCCCTGAGGAACTCCTGCAGCAATGTCCTGGGGCTGAGATGATTGACCTCCAACAACTACAACCATGGATTGTTCTCAAACTGCAGTGGATCTGCAGTGCACCAGCCAGCACTAAAGGTATCACATTTTTTCATTGCATTTCCATGAAGTTTCAAGGGGCTACTATCTTGAAACCTGTTTATCTGTGTCAGAGAAACAGTGTGAGGTGATGACTTGCACTGAAACATGTCATTCTGGTGCAAACTTATGATCATGTGACAATAATGCCACATGACACTTTTACCTCTCTGCCCCCTTCAAGACCATGGGGTAGAACTTGGTCTTGGGCGCAAAATGGATGGTACCATATCAGCCGTCCCTTAGATGCCCCACCCAAAATTCAGTTCTATTGACTTCAATCAGGCGGGGCATATAAGTAGCGGCACGTGCGATTCTGCCCGTTTTTGCACTGCCACCTGGGACCAATTTCTGACCCTGTGCCACTTTAAAGCGTTGTAATTAAAGTCAGGAAAGCACTGAAAATAAAGTCAGCATGGAGCATCATCTGCTACAAAAGCAGCAGCCAAAAAACAAAATTAGATGGGAAGTGAGAGTGGAAACGACACCTTTTCCGTTTGATGACTTGCTGTCTGGGGCTTCTGCTGGAATCGCATGTCTAGTGCTGGAACTTCAAAGAGCAAGGGTCAGGTTTGTCATTTTTGGCGCACGTAAAGCACGTCTGAAGTGCTGAAAACTGAGAAATGCTGACACTCAAACTGGCGAACAGTTTAGGCTGAACCATGCCAAATTTCTGGATTATTCTTGCAGTTAAGACGTGTCTATATTTACACTGGCATTTTCATACACATCTATGCAGAAGTATCTATTTTTGTCTTAAAGGTTTTTTTTTGAGCTGGGTGGCAGAGGGGCGGGAACAAACATTGAAAACAGATGGAGATAGTTGAGAAATGTTCGGCAAAATGTGCGTGAAGCAAAGGGGAAACAGAAAGAACAAGTAACTCGCAGACCCGATCATTTCTGTGACTTCTGTTACAGCGCAACTCTCAATAACTTTTTTTTTTAAATGACAAATTTAATAGGTTGCTCACAGGCAGAAATCTTGTTTGCATTGGATTAGGGAAAGATTCACATTATAGTTCCTGTGCCACAGTTTCGGCTTCTCCATGCTTTACTGATTAGTTGTGACCAAATTCCGCAGTAAAAATCGTGTCTCTCCCACTTTCAGGGTGAAGTTGCACCTCATGTATCTGGGATCTAGAAGTCACTCTGATGTATTAACCTCTACTGATGGGAGGAGGAGGCAGGGGCGTGGGGGAGGGAGTCATAGCTGTTGATTGGTTTTTAAGTACGCTAATGCAATAGCAGAGAAGTGATTTTAGTTGCTGAATTTATTGTGTTGGCAAAACAGTGATTTTTTTCAATCAACAAATTGATTGAAATATATCAACTAACTTTTATATGAGGTAATGGTAGTTGAATGTCACTTTCTTGGCTGATAACAAGAGCAGCAAAACATAGGTCTGAAAATTACTCACCAATTTTATCGTATGGATATTTAACGCGTTCATATCAAATTCCTCTTTCTGCTGTTTTGTCTGCGGCATTAAGCTCTTTATTTTGTGAATGTGTTCAGCATTTATACAATAACGTTCACACAACAACATCTCTGATTTCCAGCTTACAGTTATCAAATTGCAAAAAACCAAATAGGCTGGGGAATTTTGCCAGCCCTGGGGAGGTGGGTATGGAGGCGGGACTGCCGGGAAAATGGCAGAAACTGGGCGGGCTTAACAAGGTCAATCAAGGGAAAATAGCGTGGGTTGGCCGGATGTTGTTGGGGGCAGGACTAAAACCCGAAAACCAGCAGTCCCGCCTCCAACGCGCCCACATTGACAAAATCCAGCTCTCGGTTTTAACTTCTGACATTAAGCTGTACAGTAAGAAATGTAAAGATCTTTATTTCAACAACAAAAATAACTTCCATTTATATAGTGTCTCTAATGTAGTAAAACATCCCAAGGCATTTCACAGGAGCGTTATAAAACAAAGCTAAGGAGATAGTAGGACAGGTGACCAAAAGCTTGGTCGAAGAGGTAGGTTTTAAGGAGTGTCTTAAAGGAGGAGAAAGAGGCAGAGAAGTTTAGAGAGGAAATTCCAGACCTTAGGACCTAGGCAGCTGAAGGCATGGCCGCCAATGGTGGAGCGATGAAAATCAGGGATGCGCAAGAGGCCAGAATTGGAGGAGTGCAGAGATCTCGGAGAGCTGGAAGAAGTTACAAAAATAGGGAGGGGCGAGGCCATGGATGAAATTGTAAACGAGGATGAGCATTTTAAAATCGAGGCATTGCTGGACCATGAGTCAATGTAGGTCAGCGAGCACAGGGGTGATGGGTGAATCAGACTTGGTGCAAGTTAGGATATGGGCAGCAGAGTTTTGGATGAGCTCAAGTTTACAGAGGGAGGCTGGCCAGGAGAACATTGGAATAGTCGAGTGTAGAGGTAACAAAGGCATGGATGAGTGTTTCAGCAGCAGATGAGCTGAGGCAGGGGCAAAGACAGGTGATGTTACAGTGGTGGAGATAGGCGGTCTTGATGATGGAGAGGATATGGGGTCAGAAGCTCAGCTCAGGTGCAAATAGGATGCCAAGGTTGCGAACAGTCTGGTTCAGCCTCAGACAGAAGGATGGAGTCGGTGGATAAGGAACAGAGTTTCTGCACAAAACTTGAGATTACTGGGGTGTTTTTAAACAGTTGTCTTGTTTTCATATTACTGTGGAATGAAAATTTTTGAAAATCAGATCAGATGAGGAACATGGTGACTTAAGGAAACAAAGTTATAAAATAGCTGTTGGGTGAATGCTACTGAGAATAGTTATTCCCCCTCTCCAACCACCCACATAACTTGCACTGCTTTCAGCACACCAGCTAATCTTTCACCTCAAACCAGCAAAGAATATAATTACACAATTGCACATTTCACGATCTGTATTTTGATTGGCGTTGAATCAGTTTTCCAAAACACACTCCAGTCACAATTCGAGCCCACTAACGATGAAAGCAGATGACATGTCCCTGAGACACTGGATGTGTGAGAGTGCAAGATTGTCAAAACTAGCCCATTCTACAGCAGTGTGTCTGTCAGGGAGTTGTTAGGTCTACAGATCGCTAGGATTAAGAGTCCATTGTTCGACTGTTTTGACAGCACTTGTTGTCATAAAGAATCTTTACACTTTAAGAATTAAATCTAGGCTCTTTGTGACAAGCTGGGAAGGATTAATCACAACAATTAAGCTCATGCATCAACATTTAACACTTTCTATCGACCAGCTCTGAGGGGAAAGGCCTAGTTAAAGACTTCATTATGATCTGAGCTCTTTCAGCCTAACCGCTCCCCAATGCACATGGAGCCAAATTAAAATGATGGAAGTAAAGAAAGCATCACCACTGGTCTACACAAGCTGTCTATGAAGCCAGCAAGGCCCCACGGGTATTGTTTCACACTGATTATTCTTCCATTAGGATGTTATTGTAGAGTAGAGGAGTGGCTACTAGCTAACCTGAAAACCAGCTTCAGCTATAAAACCTAGCTGCACTAGAACAGCTAAACATGATCATTTCAGTGGAAAAGGCCAGCTAATTAAGCTGTTTCTACTGAGAATACAAAGATTCAACAGTAAATTTAACCAGCAGGATGTAGGTCACTTTAATGTTTTTTTAAAGTGTCAGTTTAAAAAAAGATACATTTTCTCCAATTTATCTTTTCTAGGTTGCTCTGTAGACTGCCTCATCCAAGAATACAGGCAGGTGTCCTCATGGGTGTCAATGTTCCCTGTGAGCGGCGCTCTGTTCTGCACGACCTGTTTCTTTTAATGCGCGGTCCCTTTAAATTTCTGCGCATGCGCGGTATTTACAATGGAGAAGCCGGTGAGCGGCCTGCGCGGGACCTTGCGGATTGCAGCAAGGCCGTGCGGCCGCGCAGCTTAGAGGGAACATTGGTCTGACTATATTTCTATTTAGTGAGTAGTGCAGTGTGACCGCTCCTCCCTGTGAGAAGGTGCATGACCTGTTTTACTGAACTGAGAAGCTCCCTGCATGGAGAACTGCTGGGCTGAACCCATGGTTGACAACTCTGACTGTACACTTGCCCCAGAACTTGAGGGTATTAAAGTAGTCAGTATTCTACCAGCTTCAGCCTATCAAGACATACTTGACAGCGGCCTTGTTATTTGCCCTTACAATTGAGCCAGCCATTAGTCACCAGACGAATATTCATGGGGCTCTTATGACTGAATCAGTGCTCCATCTTTCCGATCTACCCATCATATTCCCGTGTCTGATGGCCTGCATTACAGAATATGGCCTCGTCTGAAGGCAATGAGTCTTGCTGGGATATAATTCCAAGACACATCCCCTGGTACCTTGTCCAAGTGACCATTCTTGATGTATGATCCTAGATAGTGAGTGTGGGAGGCATGATCCCCAAATCCTGGCTGATTTTCTTCTTCTTAACCCAGGGATGCTAAAGTGAATTGCTATTGCTATTAGCTAACTCAACATAGACCAGGAAACAAACTTTAGATCTTCTGTTCTATTTTGTTTATTTTTGATGTGGAGATGCCGGTGTTGGACTGGGGTGGACAAATGTGAGAAGTTGCACAACACCAGGTTATAGTCCAACAGCTTTATTTGAAATCACAAGCTTTCGGAGCGCTGCTCCTTCGTCAGGTGAAGTGAAGAGATGCATATAGGCACAGCATATATAGTCAGAGAACACTGCCAGATGATTACAGTTAATCTTTCTAACTGCCCTTTATCACACCTCAGCAGAGAGATAATCACGGCAATCAAAGGTGTGGATGGTGTCCAACCAGGTCAGTCAGGAAAACATTACATCAAAGACAATGTGGCAGATGCTGGGGTCTGTATGGAAAACAAAAAACTTTTTTTGCTGGAAATCGCAGCAGGTCCGGCCGCATCTGTGTAGAGAGAACAAGCCAACGACGACTTATTTTTAACCAACTGTGCCATCAGGAGAACTTTCTCCAAGCATTCCTTGCAAGCTAGGGCCTCCTTTTTCTCTCTGGAGGCATCTCAGAAATAACTTGGCACTTTCCTACAGGGCATATATCAAAAGTACAGTCGATCACTCGAGAATAAAGTAGATGTGAGCAAGAAGCACCTCACCCAAAAGAAATGGATTGAGACTCTGATTCATCCCCTCAGGATAGATGGACAAAGATAAACTGGGTGATCAGTCAGCACAATCACGTTTATCTTGCAGTCATGGACATGAGGGGGACTGGTGTAACAAATAGTCTGATAAAAGCTGTTCCTCTTCTGAGGAAGTTTTACTTTTCGTTCCAACGCATAGACTGTGCTGGCAAGGTAGCTTGGATTGTCCGAAGTAGACGTCCAGCTTTTAGCAAACTAACGGATTTAGTTCTATCTTTTACAGAGTTACTGTACTGTGCTTAAAAGCATCTGGTTGAGAGGCAACGGATCACAATGGTTTGGTTCAGGGATCAGTTAGTAACTGGAAATTCCAGATATTAACATACATTTTTTGGCAAATTGAACTGTATCAGTCTAGGTTAAAAATCTTTAGCAGATTAGCCAGTGTTGTTGATACTGATATAAGTACCATATTGAATATTCACCAACCTCCCCGAAAAACAAACTCGGTTACTGTCACATGTTTTTTGTATTCTCCCAAGCATATTCACACATACTTTCACCTTGCTCTGTGAAGTCACTGAGTAAATAGAGCTAGGGTTCAGGCAGATTGAAAACTGTAGGATAACTTGTCATGTGCTGTCTAATCTCAGGACTTCCTCCCCAGGGAGGAAAGCCAAATAACTCATTGCTGCCAGGGCTGTAAATACATTGAAGATATCTTCCTCCCTGGTGAAGAAATGGTAGATTCTATACAGTCGATCAGAAGGCTGATTCATTCATCAAAACATGTCATTTTGCTATTTTGTTCCCCTGTTTTTTCATGCAGAATGTCACTGGAAAATGCATGATGATTTTTACAGCTTTTTAATGAGGGTATAAAAATCTTGATGTTACGACAGGCAATCATCTCAGCAGTGTCCTTGAGCAGTGTCAAACATAGGTGCCATTCACTTAATTAACCCTTTGATTTCAAAGGGAAACTACATTCATTCAAACACCACAGGCGTCGATTGTTTACTGGCGAACAAAATTCTCATTTTGACCCACTTATCGTTGGGTAGTGAGAGTCGCAGCAGAGCATGTATCCACCTCCAGGCGGACATCATTGCTTCTCCTTCATGCAGTGCATTCTGGAACGATGACATCACCAAAGCCAGCCTATGCACTGTGGGTACTGGCTATAAAAGTTTCCATAGATTATTCGCTTTATAGGTTACAAATATTAGTCTTGCTTACGGAGTCAAAATTTTGAGCAAACGTGTACAGAACCACTACAGAACGCAAGCAGTTAGATTCAGGTCACCCTTCCCACAGTGCACTGCAAGAAGGAGAGGCAATGATGTCTTCTCTATTCACTCACCCGCCACAGTGAGAAAACATGTTCAAAGCTTCGTCTCCACAACACAGCAGCATACGGGTCAGCACTCTTGGCAAAGGATTATGTTTGTGAGTAAACTATTGACATTCATCATTATTTAAACAGGTCTGTACTCCCCTTTTAACTTTAATTAACCCTTTGATGCTGTATCATCTCATCTACAAGCAATACAAGATTAGAATCTTTCATTTTCTTCAGTCTATGCTATAAAGCCTTAAATTATGTTAGTTTGTGTTCTGGGGAGGGAGGAAAGCCACACCAGATCCAGGGGAATTGTGCTTGACTTAAACTTTCCCTTATCTCACTGTGACACTGAGATTGGAATGGCCTGTTCCATTTCAGTTATTGTTAAACAAGCAGGGTAAGATGACCAAATCAGGTTTCTCAGGTAAAGACCAGACTAATTTGCCTTAACCTGTTTAATGATATAGAGAAAAGAACATTTCACCTCTTTAAGCCCTGGACATTTCACTTCTCTTGATTCAATCATGTTCATTATTGTAATGTTACATTTGGGTTTTATCTTATTAAGGAACAGATCTTTGCTTTTTACAGGCCAGAAAGAAGGTGGTTAAGGGAGGGGCCTCACTGAGGTGAATAAAATATTAATAAATTATATAAATAAGGAATATTTTTTCAAAGTAAGCCAAGAAAAGATAACCAGAGGACACAAATTTAGAACTAATATTAGTTCATATTTACTCAAAAAGTAATGAATATTTTGAATAATGGCCCAGATAGGGTAGTAGGGAGAAAACCATCAGGAAAATTCAGAATACCATTGGAAACTAAGTTTGAAGGAGGTCCTCATTGGTAAATTTCCTCTTCAACTGAGGACCCCTAATGAACATGTTAAAGTTTAGTGTGGGAAAAAAAAGCTTTTACTCCTGTCTTTTCATCTTGATGGCATTAAATCATTTTATTATTAACTTAGTCCCTGCACCTAATGAGTCAGGCAGAAGTTCTTAAAAACAAAATGTAAACCTTTTTATTTCAAACTCAAATCGTCACCAGCACCAGTAGGATTCATTGGATTCAGATGCGAGCTGGCTTACTAACCATGATGGGAACCTTTCATGTGACACGGGCAAGGGCTTGTTGTATATTCTACTCCTATTCGCAATGCACTTAAAAGGCTACTCTGCCATTTTTAATGCGATTGCTGAATTCGAATTACTGGATCATCTGAACTATTATTGGAGGACAAAAGAACAACAGAATTATCAGGAATGAATTTTAGTGAGATGGACGAAAAGAAACTACATCGAATAGGTAAATACTGATTAAGGATAAGTGAATCAGTTGCAGTTTCTCAGATTTTTGGTTGATTGGGTCATTTTGACCTGAATGGGCCTCAATCCATTGAACATCAACCTTGACTTGAAGCATTAAAATCACTGAGCCAAAGTGAGTAGCCCAGGTGAAATCTAGGCGCATCTCCAAGTCTGTCTTTCAGGTGGAGCTCCTGCCTTTTTCACACAGATTCTGAACCTAATTAAATTAAAGCTCGGTTGCTGCCCATTTCAATCAAACTGCACAATCTGGCGCTCCCCTTATTGCAAGTGCCTGGTAATTGCAGTCACTAAGGAACTAATTCATTCCATTTCTACTACCATGTTCCTCCTACGCCTACTGTCCAGTCACGCCAAGCAATCTAGTTAATTTCATCACCCAATTCATCTGGCTGAAGCAGATACATATTTCATTTTTCTCTTCAGTCTTCAAAGTGCTGGAGGCAAATATGAATCTCAAGATCAAATCCCTCTTTTGAACAAGGGAATGAATCAGCAATAGAGTTTTTATTGTTGGTCAGGTAGGCTTGTCAAACTGATTAGTCCACCCCAAGTATTGTGTCCCCAAGTGACGCCATCAGCAACTGAGCATGCTCAGTTTTGAGTTGCCACCAAAAGATCAAAACAAATATTGATTGTAATAAAAATGAGTCAAATTTCAAACTAATGTAGCTCTGCTAATGTTAGGTAACTTGAGGCTCCTGCGAATTTTGACCCTGAAAAGATAATGCAAATGCCCACACCAGCTAGTCCCATTCACCCATCACTCCTGTGCTTGCTGACCAACATTGGCTCCCAGTTAAGCAATGCCTCGATATTAAAAATTCTCATCCTTATTTTCAAATCCCTCCATTCCCTCGCCCCTCCCTATCTCTGTAATCTCCTCCAGCCCTACAACCCTCCGAGATACCTGTGCTCCTCTAATTCTGGCCTCTTGAGCATCCCCGATTTTAATCTCACCACCGTTGGCGGGCGTGCCTCCAGCTGCCAAGGCCCTAAGCTCTGGAATTCCCTCCCTAAACCTCTCCGCCTCACTACCTCTCTTTCCTCCTTTAAACCTACCTCTTTGACCAAGCTCTTGGTCATCTGCCCTCATATCTTCTTATGTGGCTCGCTGTCAAATTTTGTTTGATAACGCTCCTGTGAAGCGCCGTGGGAGGTTTTACTACGTTAAAGGCGCTGTATAAATACAACTTGTAGGTGTAGTAGTCAACTTCACCATTTGTTAACTTTCTAATCTGAATGCATTTGCTTTGTGTCATCATTATGTGAAGTTGCCAAGCAACCCTTGCACCAATGCCGCAGCTGCAACAGTGAAGCAATCTACAGTGTGTTTTTGTGGGATCAGTCACTGCAGTGGAAATGATGATGAGCGAGCGGGGTCTTGTCATTATTAAAAGATTCACAGTAGTTACTTAAAGGGTTTTACTTGTCTCTTGTAAAAATCCTACATCATGGTTACTCTTGTAGTGTGTGGGGAACGGGGTGGCGGGGGGTGGGGGCGGGCTGTGGGAGGGCGTGCGGAGAGCGGGTGGGGAAGCCCAAGTTAAAAAAAAAAATGAAACAAAGCTTTCAATAGCCTGGCAATCTGCTGAATGAAATTGGCCAAACAGTGGCAATGGGAAATCCTATCTGTCTACGGGTAGCATTTCTTTCTCCGAATGTTCCTTGATGAGAATTACACAATGACCAATTGAATACATTATATGGATACAATCACATAAACTGTTAAGGGTTATTCATGTTTTAGCACCTTGTGTTAAGTGCAAAGACTGTGCATTGCACCTCATAAATCTGTCAGTGTTTCAGGTCATCGGCTGCTGAGAAAACATTGACTTGTCTGAGGGTGGAAGTGCAGAAATCATCTGCTCTCCAAAAATATTGTGAGAGTCACATGAGGTATAAAGTGACATCACTTACCTCCAAAAAAAATCACAGAGAAACTATTAAGGAAGCATTGGTATTGCAGAATCAATGTATTACAGTAACACACCCATTGTTCATAATCTCTACGCAGACAGAGCGCAATTATGAAAGCTTCAGTGGGGGAGGCAGGGAGGAAGCGGCAGAGGGTTTACTGGATAGTATCAACTATCACTTCTATCGTCTAGGTTCCAGACTGAGAACAGGCAGGCAGAGTGGGGAGAGTGGCCGTGAGTCTGTAGTAGAAATGCCCAGTAGTGATCAGACTACAGATCAAGTTCCTTTTGTAACACTACAACTTACTACTCAAAAAATCAGCTGAACAAATAACTCTATAAACTAACCAAATGTTCCAATTATCTCCGCAGGCTATTCCTGTATCCTACATATTTATTTTGCAGTTGTTTAATTTAAGAAGGGATGTGAGACATCTGACAGAACTGTGGTCTTTTACCAACATTAATGCCTACACTCTCAGCTGGACAAATTCGTCCTTAACAAAAATCTATCGTTAATATTAATTCTAATTAACCACTAGTAGTACTTTTGTCGAACCACTTTTCTTCGGGTATAAGTTAATGCAATAGTAAACTCTAGGACTTTACTATTGCATTAAATTTTTACCCAAAGAAAAAGTGGTTAGACAATAAAAATTACATTCAGATGTTAAAGTTAAGAAACAATAAAAGGAGCATTTATAACAGATAATAAACAAATCCTATCATTGCTTTGGATGGAGTCTGCTGATTGCTAATGTGTCTTTGATTTGGACCCTTTCAGTGCAAACCTGCACTGATGTTCTGCACCATTTCAAGCTGGGAGACATTTTCATTATGTAAAGTTTTACAGAGCAGATAATCTTCAGTCCCAGTCCCATTGGGACGGTACAAGGAGATGATCATAGCTTCGTGCCTGGAGCCTGTGCTACTGGTGTTCCATTCTCCTGAAGATGTGAAAAGACCGACACACTGTTTTATGTTTATTCCAATCATTTTTTTTTAGAGGGAGGTGAAGGCCAAAAGCAGAAGGAGGATAGCTGTACCAGTGAATAATTTCTAGAGAAACTAGCAAAAGAAGGAAAGGTTATATTGTCGGCATGTGGAAAAGTCTTCAAAAAAATGAAAGAACTGACCTATATAATTGTAGATAATATGTTATCCCTATAATATGAACATCCCTATTGGAGTAATGTACTGATAACCTACATCTTAGAAGATGTTTTTCTATGTTGATATAGGGAGAAAGGTGTAATGAAGCAGCTAACGACTCACTGGCCTTTTTTCACTACATAAATCATTTTTCTCCTCTTTCAGTTTCAGAACATCTTGTAGTCCAACATGTTAATTCTGCTGCTAAAATATCTAGTGTAGGAGTTACCAAGACAGAGCCTGCCCCATAGCTCCATTATATTGTAACAGGCTGTTGACATTGTGTCGGAGAATTTCCAGGCCGAGTTTCTGAAACAACTGGGAACGCTTTGTCATAAAAGATCTTGTTTCAAATCATTATATTGGCCACAGCTATGGCTGATCCGATGGCGGACAGAAAATCGATCGTATTTTAATTTTCAAAAAAACTTTTTTTTTAACACAGACAGGATTATTGTTTACAATCATCTGGTAACATGATATTGTCATTGGGCCGAGATGACACTCCCCCTTTAAAGTTGCAGTTTAAATTAAGCTAAGAGAAATCTCAAAAATTCTAACAGACATGCTGGAGAGTTTTTGAAAACATTAGCGGCTGTGTTGATTGGAGCAGTTGGAACTGAATGTTTTATTAATCTGCCTACAAAAACACCAATGATTATCATTATTCCTGAACAAACAGTCTTGTGTTATTCTTTGAAATGAGTATCTTGACTTTCCTTCTCGTGAGGTATGCTTTTTATTAGTTTTGGATGAAAATATTGCAAGATCCTAATTAGTTGTCATTCTGCTCTCAGTTGTAGGCTGGAGCACCCTTTCCTGTTGCTGATGTGTTACTCACCATTGGGTTGTATATGGTACCAATGTGCTGTCGATACAGGAGAACATGAAGGGGTGGATTTTAATGGCACTTACTGAGCATCATCGTTTATGTTCATTTCATCAGCCTGCAACTTACCGCTGGTATTACTATTAATACCCATGCTATCGTACATCAAACATGAACAATTACAAGAATGCTGCACAGAGCACATTGTACCTGGCTTCATCGCACGCAACAACATTTTCCCCAACATGGCTGGTTTGAGTTATATCACTGAATCAGTGTGGTAGTCTTGTTAAGAATTTTAATGCTGGCGTCACTGCTACATAAATTCAACTTGAATCAGTTTAGCATGCTCTTGCTTCACATGTGATGTGTGTTTGAGATTGCTGCGTTATAACTGCTGTTGCAGACTGCTTTGCCTTAGTCAGAGCTAATCAGCGAGAGAAGTGAGCAACAACTTTGACAATATTGAAGGTCATAGGATTGGACTCAGGTCAAATGTAGTGCAAGTGGTGCACTAACACTTGGCTTAGGAGAAAGAGTAACAGCAGGAAAAGGCAGCCAGTGAGGTAAGGTGGCACACAGGGTAGACAGTCAGGTCCCACTGCTACCTACTAGGTGAACCACCCCAAGTAGAACTACCTGCGAGTGACTGAGAAGCAGTAGCCTGAGAGGCCATGCTGGAGTTGTGGCATCTGCTGAGTGATGAGTTGCAGACCTATTTAAATATCAGTACAGCACTACCTGTCGTAGTGAAAGTCACCACGGCCCTGAATTTCTATGCCTCGGAACTGTTCCAGGGAGGGCCTGGTGAGACATGCAGTGCCAGCCACATCAATCATAACACTGACAGTTGCTTTATTATGCCAGGCCAACAATTTTTTTTTTTTCACCCATGAACCAACAGGACAGGACGACACATTTGTAATGGTCTGCTGGCTTCCCAAGACTGCAAGGAGTCATTGGTATTGCCATTCAGGCCTCTATGCATGATACGATGTACCTACATGAAAAGCAAGAGGTTTTACTCCAACATTCAGCTTCAATGGAAATGAGAATCATGTCAGATGTATAAACGAGCGGCTGATCCGATATCGTCTGTTTTACACTATCAGAGTTACCGCCCCCACCCCAGTGTCTTAAAAATCATCCAAACCTTAGTGACATCCATCCTAATTGTAAGCCGTCTCATATATTTTTAAACAGCGTAATTTGTTTTCACTGAGCTATCCAAACTGGAGCTTTGAAATCAATTTTACATCCCAACTGAAACTTCCATTGGCTCCATGCTTATAAAAGATGCCAACCAGATGGCAATCTGTCAAGCAGTGAACAGATGACCCTCCAATCCAATATTAGCATATTTTAAATATGAATGATAACTGTGCTTGGCTATAAAATGCCTGTACTGTTAATTTGATTTAACCAGCACTTCAACTGAAAGCGGCCTTTATCTGGGCTAATTTGTCAATCTAATCATTCTTGACTTGTCTTAAGAGCTGGGAAACCATAGTAAGCCATTACAGGCAAAATAAGGAATTAATTTGGTTTGGTTTTTGAGATTCTAAAATGGAAAGCTTGTTTAATTTAATTTAATCTGATCACTTTTTTTTAGCTCTGTGCTACTCACAATCCAGACTGCAATACCATTGTGCACTGCCTTAAAAGATAACATTCCTTTTCCAGAATTGGGTATAGGGGGCATAATTTAAAAGTTAGCGGATGACACAAAGCTTGGAAATGTAGTAAACAATGAGGAGGATAGTAGCAGACTTCAGGAGGACATAGACTGGTGAAATGGGCAGACACACGGCAGATGAAATTTAATGCAGAGAAGTGTGAAGTGATGTATTTTGGAAGGAAGAATGAAGAGAGGCAATATAAACTAAATGGTGCAATTTTAAAGGGGGTGTAGTTTGTTCTACTGAGCCCCTCTCTCCGTCCCCCACTTCGAGCTCTTCAACTGTTCCCGCAATGTCGAGAGCGGCCTCCTCAGCGTGGGTGAGCTGTGAGAATGATGGTGGTCCTACTCCTGTTCTCTCCCTCTCCCTCTTATTGTGTGCTCTCTTTTCCTGCAATGAGGGAAAGAGGTGGAGTTTCAGTGAGAGTGATGGAATGAGTGTAAAGAATGGATAGGATAGATGTTTAGAGGGAGACTATGATGGAGCGGGTTCCCATTAGCAAGTTTCCTCCTTTTGAATTGTTAGTTGTTGTCTTTGCATAACATTGAGGGTGGGTGTGAGGGGTGCATAGTAAGATGGGGATGTGATTCTGTACATAGGGAGAGAGGGATGGGTGATGGTGCAAGGGATGTTGGGGTGAGTTAGGATGTGCAGGACTCGGGTTAGCAATGCAGAGTGATGGGGATGTGATGACAGGCACAGCAGAATTAAGGTAAGTGTGCTTTTAAACTCACTTTTCCAGAACGCAGGAGATCATTGAACCTCTTCCTACATTGGACCCAGGTGCGACTGAACACACACTTTGCAGTTACCTCCCCAGCTATTTGCAGCCAGACTGCCTTTGTCTGCTGAGGAGGTTTCCTTCTTCCATTCCCTGGGAATAGTACCTCCCAAGGTCCTCTGACTCCCTCCACAAGAACATGGATGGAGTCATCATTGAAGCAGGGAGCAGCCTTTGGTCTCTGCAGACAGCGTTGAAAGCACCAGCATTCAGGAGCATCAAAACCGAAGTGAGAGCCAATGGGGACACGGTCCCCTTAAATACACCGGCTGCAAACTCATCATCACAGCAGCTCAGCAGACCCGCACCTTGTGATCCGGCCGGGTAACGGGCACGGCGGGCTTAACAAGCTCAATCAACAGAAAATTGTGTCAGCAGACCAGGCTGGAGCCGGGAGCGGGACCGGAACCTGCCGACTACCAGTCCCGCCGCCAACCTGCCTCCACTCGGAAAATCCAGCCCATAGCAAGGAGGTTATGCTAAATCATTATAAATCATTGGTTAGTGTTCAGCTAGAGTATTGTGTCCAATTTTGGGCACCAAACTTTAGGCCAAGTCAAGGGAGATGCAGAGAAGATATACTAGAATGGTACAACAACAACAACTTGCATTTATATAGTGCCTTTAACTGAATAAAATATCCCAAGATGCTTCACAGGAGCACTGTCAAACAAAATTTGACACCGAGCCACATAAGGAGGTATTAGCACAGATGACAAAAGCTTGGTCAAAGAGGTAGGTTTTAAGGAGCGTTTTAAAGGAGGAGAGAGAGGTAGAGAGGCGGAGAGGTTTAGGGAGGGAATTCCAGAGCTTAGGGCCTTGGCAGCTGAAGGCACGGCCACCAATTAAATTTGAAGCGATTAAAATTGGGGATGTGCAAGAGGCCAGAATTGGAGTAGCGCAGAGATCTCGGAGGGTTGTAGGATGGAGGAGGTTACAGAGATAGGGAAGGGCAGGGCCATAGAGGGATTTGAAAACAAGGATGAGAATTTTAAAATTGAGGCATTGCCGGACTGGGACCCAATGTAGGTCAGCGAGCACGGGTGTTGGGTGAACCAGCGCTAGTTAGGCTACGGGCAGCAGAGTTTTGGATAAGCTTAAGTTTAAGTAGGTTGGAAGATGGGACACTGGCCAAGACAGCATTGGAATAGTCAACTCTAGAGGTAGCAAAGGCATGGATGAGGGTTTCAGCAGCAGATGAGCTGAGGTAGGGGCGGAGACGGGTGATGTTATGGACATGGAAGGAGGCAGTCTTGGTGATGGCATGGATATGTGGTTGGAAGTTCATCTCGGGATCAAATACAAAACCAAGGTCTGGTTCAGCCTCAGACAGTTGCCAGGGAGACGGATAGAGTCAATGGCTAGGAAACGGACTTCCCAATATTTACTTAAGGAAATTTTTGCTCATCCAGTAGTAGATGTCAGACAAGCAATGTGACAAATCAGAGACAGTGGAAAGGTCGAGAGAGGTGCTGGTGAGGTAGAGTTGGGTGTCGTCAACGTACATATGGAACCTGACGTGTTTTTGGATGATGTCACCAAGGGGCAGCATGTAGATGAGAAATAGGAGGGGGCCAAGGATAGATCGTTGGGGGACTCCAGAGATATTGGTGCGAGTGCGGGAAGAGAAGCTATTGCAGGTGATTGTCTAGCTATGACTGGATGGATAAGAATGGAACCAGGCGAGGGAAGGCCCACCCAGCTGGACGACAGAGGAGAGGCGTTGGAGGAGGATGGTGTGGTCAACCATGTCAAAAGCTGCAAACAGGTCGAGAAGGCTGAGGAGGGGCAGTTTACCATGTTCACAGTCACATGGGATTTCATCAATGCCAGGGATGAGGGACTTCAGTTATGTGGAGAGAAAGAAAAAAAGAAAGACTTGCATTTATATAGCGCCTTTCACGACCTCAGGCTGTCCCAAAGTGCTTTACAGCCAATGAAATACTTATGAAGCGTAGTCACTGTTGTAATGTAGGAAATGCGGCAGCCAATTTGTGCAGAACAAGGTCCCAGAAACAGCAATGTGATAATGACCAGATATTCTGTTTTTAGTGATGTTGATTGAGGGATAAATATTGGCCGGGACACCGGGGATAACTCCTCAGCTAGAGAGACTAGAGAAGCTGGGATTGTTCCCCTTAGAGCAGCGAAGGTTAAGGGGAGATTTAATAGAGGTGTTCAAAATTATGAGGCGGTTTTGATAGAGTGGATAGGAAGAAACCGTTTCAACTGGCAGGAAAGTGGGTAACCAGAGGACGCAGATTTAAGGTAATTGACAAAAAATCCAGAAGTGGAGTTAAGAATTTTATTTACGCAGTGAATTGCTATGATCTGGAATTCATTACCTGAAAGGATAGTGGAAGCAGATTCAATAGCAACTTTCAATAGGGAATTGGGTATATACTGAAAAAAGCAAAAATGCAGGGCTTTGGGGAAAGAGCAGGGGAGTGGGACTAATTGGATAGCTCTTCAAAGAGGCGGCACAGGCACAATGGGCCAAACTGCCTCCACTGAGCACTGGTCACACATTCTGATGTTCTTTTCCAAAGGAACTTTGTTCATTTTTTAAAATTCAGAATCTGATCTGAAACCCATCAGGTGAGTGTAGATCTCACTTCAGATAGACTGCAGTTTCTTATTCATAGATATAAATGGGCTCACTAGCCTGTAATACTCCACACTTTATTAATTTGGTTGACTTCTTTAAGGGGCTAACTAGAGTCATAGGTGAATGCTATCTAATGGATATAATTTACTTGAATTTTCAGAAGGTCTTAATAAAATTCCACATGTAGTTCTTTTTAAAAAAAAACATAATTCATAGGATTACATAGTATATACGGCACAGAAACAGGCCATTCGGCCCAACCAGTCCATGCCGGCGTTTATACTCCACTCGAGCCTCCTCCCGTCTTTCCTCATCTAAATCTATCAGCATAACCCTCTATTCCCTTCTCCCTCATATGCTTGTCTAGCCTCCCCTTAAATGCATCTATACTATTTGCTATTTGCATGGATTTAATGACACGTTAGCTTGATATGAAAATTTAAGACAATTCATTCCCCTTCACATCTCCAACATTCAATGCTGGGAATGCTAGCAGCAGAGGACTATAATGACCATACAGTATTTGATCACCTCATTCGTATAACTTCCAAACCTGTTCGCAACCAAGGCCGCAATTTTCCCTACATCAGCGGGTCCGTGGCGGGCGACATCGGTGGCTGGTCTCGGTCCCGCTACTGTCTCCATCCCAGCCTCCGACATGACTTTCCCCGGATTGGGCTTGTTAAGCCCGCCCAGCGCGTTTCCCAGCCAATTGAAGGAAGCGGGTCTGATGATGTCATTTGATGACGCATCATCAGCCGGTTTTCTTAAAGGGACCATGCGCAAATTTACTTTGACATTTGTGCTGCCAGTGTCCTACAGCATTGAGGTGCTGCAAACACTGACAAGCACTGCACAAAGTTGCAGGGCTGCACCAAGGCTCTCCCACGACTCCTTCCATATGCTTATGGAGGGAGTCACAGCACACAGGGAGGTCCTCTTCCCTTCCAATGGGCAGAAGAGACCTCCCCAGGAGACCAACGCAGCCTGGTTACACATTGCACAGGAGGGCACAAGCAGAAGGACTAGGCTGCAGTGGTGTAAACCTTTCAATGATCTCAGTAGATCACGAAACGTTACTGCAAAGCCACACTCAACCTCATCCTGCTGTGCCTCTTATCACATCCCCATCACTCTGCCTTCCCTACCCTACTCTTGCACATCCTTACTCACACCAATTTACCTTGCATCTCCACCCATCCCTCTCTATCTACATTATCACTTCCCCATCTCACCAGCCACCCCTTACACTCACCCTCATCCTAGTCTAATCATACCAACTAACAACACACTTGTGTGTTTTAGCCAATGTTCATGTGAAGTTTCTGTTATTGTGTTGTCAAACATTAAAATCTTTATTTTCAACACTTTGTGTTCTTGGGCAGATTTGTGTGCACCTTTTGAAGTGTCTTAGTGAGTTGCAGTGAATGGTGAGACATAACAGTACCTCCCGCAATGCTGATGAGTGTGAAAGGAATGGCTTGGGCATTGTTGGGATGCTTTATGGTGTTGGTGTGGGGTGGTGCCAACCTGGCGCATCATGTGGCAGCCAGGATGTACAGTGTCAAGTGAAGTAAATCTGGCTATGGTGAGGCCATCCCTGGCGTCCTCAGCAGCAATGTGTTCGGGTGCTGATGTCCTCTGTCCTGTGCAGCATTAGTTGATTGTGGAGAAGATTGGTGTTGTTGTTGGTGCTGCTGGTGTGCCTGGTGCTGCTGGTGTGCTTGGTGATGCTGGTGTTCGAGCTGATCGTGGTGGAATTCTGAGGACCAAGGTGAGAGAGTATAAAGTGCACCGTTGCTGATGGAATAAATGGCTGGTGAAGTAGAGATGACAGAAGCGATCTGTCAATGGCGGGAGAGGTAATGAGGTCAGACTGGATGGAGACTTGTGTAAAGACTTGCAGCATTCTGAACCCATAGTGGAAATGCAGTTTAGTGAAGCTAATGGCTAAGGAAACATTTCTCAATCAGCTGGGAGCTTTGACTTGACATTTGAAGCTGTCAACTCATCAGCTGAAACAATGGCCACTGACCTCCCGCCTCAGCTTCACAGACGAGGTCCAGGCAGAGCAGGAAACTGGTGGGCAACCTGTCAAATCCAGAAAGCTGGGAAAAAAGCATTGTTAAGTGGCTGTAAACAAGCCACTAATGATTTTAATTGCCTCGCCTGCCGCTGCCTGTCATGTCTGCTCAGCGCTGGCAGACCCGACATCGGGAAAGTCCAGTGTGCACGTTTTGACAGCGGGTTCCCGACCCACTGTCAATCATTTTAAATTTAACAGCTGATCCACCACCCATCCCATCCGCTGAGTGCTGGCAAAATTCTGGCCCAAGTATTTATCCAACTCCTTTTGAAGGAGATAGGTGACACAGCCACAAAGGCTTTTACTGAGTGTTTGTTCACATTACACTGGGAGGAAAAACATTTTTTCTGTTCTCTAATCGCACTTATCCTGTTGTCAGAGCTCTCTTTATGACTCCATCATTTATTCAGGAATAGGAATTCTAAATACATCAGTAAACATAAGTTAACCCCTAGTTCCACGTTGTTTCTGTACAGTTACTAGAAGTGGGAGGCAAGAATATGCTTAAAAGAAGTATGTATAAAAAGATATTGGCCCCCTCTGAAACTGACAGCAACTTCAGGATTTAGCGCATATGCAGATAAACGCGGAAATCCAGAAGTTGCGGTCAGTCACTCCCTGCTCCCGCAAGGTTGCACTGTGTAACTCCCCAGAGCCATTTTCCATTAATATTATTAAGAACTACATGGTTTTTAAAATAATATATTTTTTTAAAGTTTGTTTATGATATTTCAGCTTTTAGCTTAATCCTATGTGTATGTCCCAATCTTTATTTTGCTCTCTAAAATTTATTAAAAAATAAATTAGAATCTGTGCATTTTACTTCCTGGTTTGCAGTCTGTGAGAATTCTTCAATGTGATTGGCTGCTCAGCCTGCTTAATGACATTTCTGTTGCTGGACACTGGACATTCGCTTGATTTGGCGCCAGATTCAAACTAAAGTTGAGAGAGCTGAAATTCATGCCACAGAGATTGCTAGATCTTTGTAGACAGCTTTCTTCGAGGTCAGCAGTGAGCGGCGAGCGCCGTCGCTGACCGCAAATACTGGGCCATTGATATTGTATATCCATCCACACACATTTTGTGCCCATTGCAACATGGAAAAGGATAGATAAGAAGTACAGTGTAAACAGGAAGGAAGGATCAACTACGAACTGACTAGCAGAATACAAGTTCAGCAAAGCTTTCAACAGCAGAATCTGTGGCAGCTTAGAGCAATTTAAAGAATTGGTAAGCAGGATATTTAGACCAATTTACCTCTGGTAATTGATAAATAATGAGGTGCTAAACAATTAACCGACAAGTATGTGTGAAGGTGAGAATAGAGGGAGGAAGTGGCTTAAATCTCTACTGCATGTAAAGCCTATATTGATAAACTGTTGCTGTAAACTTCTAGTGATGAGAAATCTATTATAATTCATTCTTTCTCATAGTGTATTCTAACAAACATCTTTTCATAACAAACAGTTATTGTGAGTCTTTCATTACAATATATTCTTACAAATTACAATAACTCGTTTTATCTGCATTCTGCACAAATACATTGCTTGGGGTCCTTGTCTGTTTAGGGTGTTGGGTGAGGGCACTTAATAGGAGCCGAGTATGTATCGGACTTATCTGGGTCCATCAGTAAGAGGGCTGTACCACGTATCGCTTCCTTCAACATTGCTGCATGAAGCCCTTGTCCAAGAGTGCGGTATCAAGCATTTCTCAGAGATTGCTCTGCATCAATCCCACAAGAGTACTGTAGGGGCTTCATATTGGATCTGTTCCTGTTTAAGCCACATACGATTGTACAAGTAGTAGGATTTTTAATTTTTATTTTTGCAATTATTGATTTTAAGCAATATTTGCTTCTCATCTGGGCTCACAAAGGACATCCTTGCAGTTGAGATCACCCCAGAGAACTAAAAGAACCTTTTCTAGGGCTGCATTTATATTCCAATTGTTGTGTTAAGGTTGCAACATGATTTCACTGATGCTAAGAAACTGTAGTGTAAATCTGAAGTCAAGGTCTGATCTGACTTTGGAGCCGAGCATGAGACTCCCTTCTCTAGAGAATCTTACACCCCTTCACTCTGAACTCAGTTCGGGTATGGACTCTAGATTTGTCATCCAGCTTCTTAGTGTCATTATGAAGTAAAATTATTTCTCATCAATGCTACAGTTTAGTGAAAATTCAGTACAAGAAGTCTAAGGGCTGGATTTTGTCTTGGGGTCGGGTTGGGGTCGTGTAATCCGCATTTCGTGTTTCCCCCCCGACTCCAGATTAATGTGGGTGCCTGATGCAATTTTCACTTAATTGGGCAATTAAATTGGAGCATGTGGGAACCCATGAACTAATTAGTGTTTTCAGTCTGAAACCCGCCTCTGATGATGTCATCAGTACTGACTGCCTAGTCTCAGAGACTGTTGGTGAGAGAGGGGTTGCCTGGTTTATGATGTGAGTGGACCTGGATGCAGAAATGGGGTGGGGTGGGGTGACACACAGAGCGAGAGCGAGAGCGAGAGAGAGAGAGAGAGAATTTTTGCCAAGTAAGTCCTCCCAGGCAGTCTCTTAAGACATTCAATTCAGCAGCATCAGAGGCAATGTTCAGACCTGATACTACTAGCACCACTACCACCTTCATCACATCTGCGTTGTAATAGTGGACTTGCAGCCAAAAGTCAGCTATCCACTTGTGCTCCCGCCAGGTTTCACTGGAGTGTTTCACACCAGGCGTGCTTCACGTCAGAAGAGGGTTAAACTAGCAACAGCGTTTCAAAATCGCATTACAGAGCCAATTTAGAGCTTGTTAAGGGCTTTAATGGCCTCTCCCGCCTCTTGGAGGCGGGACGGAATCGGGGACCCCGCGACTGATTATGTCAAAATTGCGTGGAGGCGGGATGGAGTCGGGATAGGGTCGGAAACCCCGACCCCGCAAATTTAACCCCCCACACGCCTCCAAACCCTCCATGGGTCATTCAAAATCCAGCCCTAAGATTCAGTGCACACATTAAGTGATTTTCAATGTAGATAATAATTTTATAGGTGATGAAACAGTTAAAAATAAATGTGTTTGCCTAGAAATATACCTGTTTCAATGAGATAAAAAGGGAACTGGCCCAGATTAGTTGGAAACAAAAATTGGCAGATAAGACAGTGAGAAATGTTCAAACAAGAGTAGGAACTAGACATATTCCCACAAGAAATATAGGAGTGATGCAAAAGCTGAAGATCCTTGGAGGAGTAGAGAAATTCAAATCAAAGAGATTTAAAAAGAGGTATATGATATCTTGGGCTAATATCAAAGAAAATAAAGTGGAGCATAGAAAATAGAGGGGAAACCAAAAAGGGATTAGAAAGACTAAGAGATGGTATAAATCAGTAACTAGAGGGCATAAATTTTATATTATCATGAGAGGAATGACGAGAGTGGTTAGGAGATTTTTTTCATGCAGGACATGGACTGTCCTACCAGAAACAATGGCGGAAGCAGCACCCATAATAGCTTTTAAAAGGGAAGTAGATAATAAATATTTGAAAAAGAAAACTTTAATCGGGTATATGGTGAAAGGGCAGGGGAATGGGATTAAGTGAATGTTTCTTTTAGAGAGCTGGTGCAGACACGATGGGTCAAGTTGTCTCTTTCTGTGCTGGACAGTTCTGTGATTTTAGCACACAATTTAATTCTCCGTAAACGTCCCATTGTATGAATAAAATGTTCAGCCTCTCAGATCTGATCACATCCAAATTCTTCTGCTACTTAAGAGAATGTGGCTCTCTGGATAGCTGAAGCCTCCTAGTTCCTGCTGCTCAGCATTTGTGTCAATGACAGAACCTGAACACACTATTGTTTGAAAACAGGTAACATCACGGTACTGAAAATCTTTCTTGGATATCATGGTCTTATCAGAGACAAAGGAATATTGATGCTCTTTCTATTATGTTGCAGCCAAAAAGTACTTTCAATTCTTGGCGTCACTGGTTGAGTCCCTCACTGTGTTTAATTCTTGAAACAGAAATACAGTACCTATTAGTTTGTAGCTTTCTAAAACAGATACATCTAGGGAACAATGTTAAAAAGAACTTTGAAGTGTAGAAATAGAAGCCAATTAATACCATATGATTGCAGTAGCTTCTGATTTTATTGGTTATTGACTATTAACAGCATGTCATAAAGCTGACAGAGATTCAACGAAATTGGTCAAATTCCATTACCCCATTTTTTGGACACGTCGCCACAGACAGATAACATCATCCTTGTGACATGACCCTGACCCTTGACAACCTTCAGAAAGGCCTCATCTGAAGCCAGGCCTAATGTTTGTAAACAGGATGTAATTAAGCCTGGGAACTGACAGGGTCTGACAGTAAGACAATGCAAAGCTGGCAGAGAGTAGTCTGTCAGATGTCAGCTCACATTGTGTTCTAAGTGCCTTCTTAATAATTAGTGTCCTCTCTCTGAAGGAAGTGCACTCAGTGTGGATTAATCTGTCACTGTGTGGAGGCCATCCTTGTGAGTGCAAGTGTTTCCTCTGATAAACTTCTTAAAAAAAAAGTTGGAAAGAAGGCAAAGCAGTCTGAACGAAAACTGTGAAAGTCCAGAGTGAAGTAACAGGTGCTGACTGACAATCAGGAACAGGAAGTCCAGAAAGAATGACTTCCAAAGAAAAATGCTTTATCAATAAAATGAATGGAGGATGAGTAATCAAACAGCTTGGCTGAGCAAAAGGTTTTTGTTTGGTTTAAGAAAACAGGAACAAGGTCCATTTGAGCTTGGTGCTTTATAAATGGTATAACTAACTTGATGAGGAAACTTTAAGAAGCACTTGTTTCTTTGCACTGGTATTTTGAAAATCCTATGCGTTCATGTGTCTGCTTTTAAAATCTTTTAACAAAGTTTGTGTTCTTACAATTTTGACTTCAGACGGAATTCGTTTTTTGTGAATACAAATTCTCCTGCTCATTATTCTGATGTTGGGCATGTTTACATCATAGTGATTCAGGTTTGCGCTTGGTATAGAAAACTAGGCATCCATTAATGGGCAGGGAGCCCTGCCCTGTGTGGTTCATGGATGGGAGCGCTGATCAGAGAGAGGACATACGCACATATTGTAGGGAAAATGAACAAGGCTTTGTTTTCACACTGCGATTAACCATATAGGTCAGAGTTCATAGGGGCAGAAAACCATGAAAAAAGTGTTGACAGGCTCAGCTGGCAATTTTAGTGCTATTCCGGATTTTACATTCTGTGAAAACACAATTTATTATTGCTAATGTTTTGGTGTCATTTTAAAGCCCAAAGATTATTCATGTAAATTAATGTTTTTTTAATGGTTCTTAATACCAATTAGTGCTGCATAACATTGGGTGCAATAAATCCTCACTGCTGCTTGTTGTTACTAACCTAAGTTAGATTATTGTATCCATAGGATACGTGGATGTGATAGTGAGTATCACAACAACTTGCATTTATGTAGCACCTTTAACATAGAAAAATGTCCCAAGGTGCTTCACAAAGGCATAATCAGAAAAAAATGGCCACCGTGACAAAGAAGGAAATATTAGGATGGGTGACCAAAGGCTTCGTGAAAGAGGAGTTCCTTAAAGGAGGAGAGGGAGCTGGAGAGATGGAAGGGTTTAAGGAGAGATTTCCAAAGCATGGGGCTTAGATGGCTGAAGCCATAGGCACCAATGGTGGGATGAAGGGAGGGTGGATAACAAAAGGCCAGAGTCAGAAGAACAGAGAGTTCGGGAGAGGGAGTTCAATAGGAGGATATGCATTACCATGGCATTATGGGTCTGTGCCTCAATAGCAACCAGCACAATGGATTATTTCCTGAACCCTAGTGGGCCGCACATGTAGCTAGAAACCCTAATACTTCTGGGATTGCAGGTGTTGCTGTATTACAGCATCAATATGTGAGGTCTTGTATTGTTGTACAAGACAAAGGGCAGAGCAGCAGTGAAGGATTCACAAAAAGCTCAAGCCAACCTGCAACTACTACCCCCTTGGCTGTATGTACAGGCCAAGAAGCAGCTGCCTATCCCCAACAGGAGAAGCAGTGCATGCTAATGTCGAGGCCATCCAGGGAGATGCTACTGACTTTTACCACATCCTGAATGGCAGGCTGCAGGGGATGACTTGAATCGGCACTGTCCTCCTGGGGTAGTTAAGATAACAACAGCTCTCAATTTCTATGTCATTAGGAGCTCCAGGCCACAAAAGGGAGCATCACGAGATGAGTCGCTATTTGGTTCACAGAGCAATAAAATAGGTTACCGATTTGTTATTTGGCCAAGCTCATTAGTATTGGCATACAGCAGCACCTGCACTTCCAGAAGCATTAGGGTTTATAGCAACTTGTACGTTTACCTAGGGTTCAAGAAATAATCTGTTGTACTCGTGTTGCTATTCAGGCACAGTCCAGCAAAGCCATGGTATAAATATATCAAAAGGGGGCGTTCACTCCCTTAATATATAGATGGTCATCTGAGATATTCCACCCAAATTTCACTGACTTCTCAGCATACTTGAGCAGAATGTATTGGATGTTCTTCAGAGCCACTCCACCAGCTCCCCACTACCCCTGCCAATTCCCTCATTTTACGCTGGGTGTGATGTCGGGTGTATATGGGTGGGTGTATTATAATAAGGTGTGAATGAATGGTATATGGTATTTCCAGCATCCTCTGCTCGAAGAGGTCTGTTGAGAGGGTTCAGTTGCTAGCCATCAACTCAATATCTTCAAGTCTCTGAAGAGTCATGAAGCCTCCTCTGCAATCAACCCATGACCATGAGTGTTGCTACCTTCCATCAACTGAATCATTGGCCAGAATTTTCCAATAAAAAGTGGGTGGGTTTGGACCGTGGGGGCAGTTAAGTTGTTAAAAATGTGAATCCCGACCTGATCCCGCCTCCAACCCACCCACTTCCGGTTTCGCCAGAGGCGGGATGGGGGGGGTGGGGGGTGGGGGGGGCAGCCAACCCGCTCCCAGGGGGCGTTGCCTCAATTTAAATATTGTAATGAGGCTGGAAGCCTCTATTTCCCCCTCTATTTTGAATTTAACTGCCTGTGGACGGGTTTCACACAATTCATGAAACCCGGCAGTTAAACAGAGGTGGGGACTGCTGCATCCAGGAGGTAAGTGGATTTATACCTACCTCCTGGATCCAGGGTCCCTGCCTAACCTACCCCCGTGATCGAAGCCCCCCCACAAGGCCTCTGATCACATTCCCAGGCCTCCCCCCACCCCCAGGCCTCCCCCCACCCCCAACAGTGATGATGAGGCCAGCCACGATCCTCCAGGGGCCGGCCCCGAACATCCGGCCCCCTGCCGAACCAACGGCATCCCCCCCAATCCCTGGCCACCACCCCCCCAATCCCCGACCACCAGCCATCGCCTGCCGATCTCCGACCTCCCCGATCCCCGACCACCAGCCATCGCCTGCCGATCTCCGACCTCCCCGATCCCCGACCACCAGCCATCGCCTGCCGATCTCCGACCTCCCCGATCCCCGACCACCAGCCATCGCCTGCCGATCTCCGACCTCTCCGATCCCCGACAACCCCCCATCGCCTGCTGATCTCCGACCTCCCCGATCCCCGACAACCCCCCATCGCCTGCCAATCTCCGACCTCCCCGATCCCCAACCACCAGCCATCGCCTGCGATCTCGACCTCTCCGATCCCCGACAACCCCCCATCGCCTGCTGATCTCCGACCTCTCCGATCCCCGACAACCCCCCATCGCCTGCTGATCTCCGACCTCCCCGATCCCCGACCACCAGCCATCGCCTGCTGATCTCCGACCTCCCCGATCCCCAACCACCAGCCATCGCCTGCTGATCTCCGACCTCCCCGATCCCCGACCACCAGCCATCGCCTGCCGATCTCCGACCTCCCCGATCCCCGACCACCAGCCATCGCCTGCCGATCCTGCAACACCCCCGCCAATCCTCTCTCCCCCCTCCCGATTGCCGACCCCCCCCCCCCCACCAATTGCTGACCCCCACTCCCGATGATCCCCGACCTCCCCTCCCGCGATCCCTCCCCAGGACCAACCCGTCGCAACTGAGGCCTACCCGCCCGCAGCCAGCCAACCTCTCAAGCTGGCTGGCTGCGGGCAGGAAACCGAGGCCTCACATTCAAATTAGGCCCTGCTGGTAAAATCGGCAGGGCCTGCGGAAAACCCAGCCTCCTGGGTTTCCCGCCAGCCGCAAACCCCCACCCCCCAACCCACCTACCTGGAGAAAACTACGTCCATTGTGTATGGAGGGGGCGAGGTGTGGGGGGCAAGAAATACCCAACTCCTGCTGCTATCTTCCTTGCTCCTAGGTAGGGCCAATGATTGGACTTGTGGATCCTTCACCTGTGAAGAGATTGGATGGTATAATGAAGAACATGGGGATTAAATTCAACTCACATCACCTGTTTTGCACCTGAAAAATGGGTGGCCAGCAACTGAAACTGAGGGGGTGAGGGAGTGGGCCACCTTGGCCACCCTTTCACACAAAGCCTGCCTGATGCCATATTCAGGTGGGCTTGTAAATGGCCAGCTCAGTGTGAGAGCTGGTCAATTTCCTGCCCTCCCACAACCGACCAGGTGCAGCGGGGCACCAGTTTGCCATCTGCAGCTCGCTGGCACCATTTAAATGAGGCCGAACCTGACTTTGGTTTGGGCCAATGTGACTGCGCATCGTTTCAGGTGGAAGCCAAATTTCTCGACCCATGTTTATATTATTGTGCTCCTTGCTGATAAAAAGAGGTGCACATCACAGTCGACTGATGGGGCGGTAATTGGCTGTGTTGGATTTGTCCTTCTTTTTGTGGACAGGACATACCTGGGCAGTTTTCCACATTGTCGGATAGATGCCAGTGGAAAACAAAAAGGAAGATGGTTGTGGTGGTTGGAGGTTAATCATCACAGCCCAAGGACATCGCTGCAGGTGTTCCTCAGGGCAATGTCCTAGGCCCAGCCATCTTCAGCTGCTTCATCAATGACCTTCCCTCCATCATAAGGTCAGAAGTGGGGATGTTCGCTGATGACTGCACAGTGTTCAGAGCCACTCGCAACTCCTCAGATAATGAAGCAGTCCATGCCCGCATGCAGCAAGACCTGGATGACATTCAGGCTTGGGCTGATAAGTGGCAGGTAACATTCGCGCCACACAGGTGCCAGGCAATGACTATCTCCAACAAGCGAGCATCTAACCACCGCCCCTTGACTTTCAACGGCATTACCATCGCCGAATCCCCCACCATCAATGCCCTGGGAGTCACCATTTACCAGAAACTTAACTGGACCAGCCACATAAATACTGTGACAACAAGAGCAGGTCAGAGGCTGGGTGTTCTGCGGCGAGTGTCTCACCTCCTGACTCCCCAAAGTCTTTCCAGCATTTACAAGTCACAAGTAAGGAGTGTGATGGAATACTCTCCACTTGCCTGGATGAGTGCAGCTCCAACAACACTCAAGAAGCTCGACACCATCCAAGACAAAGCAGCCCATTTGATTGGCATCCCATCCACTACCTTAAACATTCACTCCCTCCACCACCGGCGTACCGTGGCTGCAGTGTGTACCATCTACAAGATGCACTGCAGCAACTCACCAAGGCTTCTTCAGCAGCACCTCCCAAACCTGCGACCTCTTCCACCTAGAAGGACGAGGGCAGCAGGCGCATTGGCAACACCACCACCTCAAATTCCCCTCCAAGTCACACACCATCCTGACTTCGCAGTATATCTCCGATCCTTCATCGTCGCTGGGTCAAAATCCTGGAACTCCCTCCCTAACAGCACTGTGGGAGTACTTTCACCACACAGACTGCAGCAGGTCAAGAAGGTGGCTCACCACCACCTTCCCAAAGGCAACTAGGGATGGGCAATAAATGCTAGCCTTGCCAGTGATGCCCACTTCCCATGAACGAATAAAAAAAAGATATAGCTATTTCATCTGCATGGATGAGTGAGAACTTTCAAGTCCTAATCTGAGGACAATTTTCTTCTATTTATACTTTAATTCCAAATGAATCACCATTTTGCATCATATTTTGATAGCAAAGGAACGTTTACACTGAGGGACTCACAATCCATATCTATCCTTTGAACCCTCGATTGTGTGTTTGTGTTGGTTTAGCTTTGTGTTTTTGTGTAAGCCGCAACACAACACTTACCCTGCCGGCAACCTCATACTGGGCAAACTGGAAAATTAACACTTGCTGTATATGTAGGGACTCCTCTAGAAGTTCAGACACCTATCCAGAGAGCAAGTTTTGTTACGTGCAGCCAATTCAGAAAGGTCCAGAACTGTTCTCCCTTTATTTAGCTGGTTTATCGTCGTGGGTTGTTACATTTAATAACTAAGTAACTGTTCATGCCACTTTCACACTTCTGAAGTGGTTTATCAGAGATTAATTGGGATTGGCCAGATTTCTGGCGTCAATACTAGTGCCAAAGTGATGCGAGATTGCTCCCAGGAGAAAACAGGAGATGGCACATGGAAGAATGTTAGCAGTAATGAATCAGAAAACACCAATGTTACTGCTCCTCGAACCAAAATCCTCCTTGATCACTTCTTGCATCCATGATATAAAACAATATGAGGGTACATTTCTGGTCATTATCTTGAATGGCGCTGGAGTGGAATGAACACAGGGAGAGCAGCCCGGAGATCATACAGAGGTTGATTTTGTTGGATCTCCATCCAATTGGGTCTGAAGGCAGGCACTGTTTCTCACTGGGATTGCTTTGTAAGTGTGGAAAACAGACAATGGAGTAGGCATGGCCTGGGCTGACAGGAAGTCAGCATTTAAATGGAGGAGGGGCTGTGTTTTGAGAATAAATATCTGAAAGTGGAATTTATGTTCAATTTTGTTCCAGGTGTAGTTTTCAACATAAATTTTTGTCAGGTTTTTTGGGGGAGGTTTTTTTCCAAAGTGTTTAGTCTACCAGGTTTTCAGTTGCTGCAAACTATATTTTTTTAAAAGGGCATTCCAATGGACTGTCTCAATTTTTGTGTTATTTCGACAATGATGAAAATGAAAGGAGGGATGTGAGGCAGGTCATTCTGCATCAAAGGCAGATTGTTTGCTGAAGGACTCCTACCTTCGATAGTCCGAGGTAATTTACCATTGCAGGCTCTGCTTTGCAAAGGAGGTAGTGACAGAGTTGTGCCATCTCCTAGAATCTGGCCTCCAGTCAAGCTCCACCATAGAGACAGCACTGCCAAGGGTTGTCAAGGTTACCACAGCTTTGAACTTTTCTGCATCTGCTTCATTCCAAGTTGTCACAAGGGACATCAGGAAATTTGCAGCGCACAGATCTATCAAATAGGTGACCGATGCATTTTTCAGCAGGGCTAAACATTTTTCTTATGGGCATCAGGCAGCACTGTGCAGCTTTTTTGGAAGGTAGATTCCCCAAAGTCAAGGGTGTCTTGATGATATCAATACAATTCCATGGATTTCATAACCACAAGGGCCCCCATTACATCCATGTACAGCTATTCTGTAACCGTCAACATAGGATAACATAAATAAATCACTGATTCCCAGTTATGGTACATTTTATTTTAAGACAATCCACTGTGCCCAATTATCTGATGGAAAAAGATAACTACAAGGGCAGTTCTAGGAACCCTTGGGTACCCTTTTCTGCCCTAGTTCCTGGCACTTCTGAGATATCCACGAAGAGCAATAAAGCACAGATATGGAGCCCATGGAGCCACCAGTTTTATTTATTGAACATATTCATATCATCTTGAAGCAGCACACCAGATGCCTGGGCAGATCAAGTGACATCCCAGAGTCTTCAAAGTCATCGCAATCTGCTGTACACACCACAGCTTAGATGGCGGAAGAGGCCTTGAGAGTGCAGCTGTCAATTATAGTCACTGGCTGTACCAACTATGTGGCACAAGTTAGCCGCTGGTCTCCTTGCAGCAGATGGCACAGATCTGCATATGGCTCCCTGCTGATCTGGAGCCTGTGTAGCCAGAACTTCACGGTCATTGCCAGGTAGGTACACCCCTGTCGATAAATGTGGCTGAGAGGGTTAAATTCAGTACGATTAACTGCAAACTGTCGGGCATTACTAGCATCGGTATAAAACCCAATTAGAAACTTGGAAACTAATGGGATGTTAAATGGGTGGAAGTCTAGAATAACGAGTCTCCACCCATCTTTCCAAACTTTACATTTGTAAATCAGGTATCCCATTGAAAAATATACCCTCAAATCTTTTGCCTTAACTGCACCCATTTCTGCTCTCCCCCTAGCTCTGGGTGCTTCTGATAAGTGCCCCCAAAGATTTTTTTTAAATGACGCCAATATAAATCCAGTCTCAGACTTACCAAAGATGACTTTTGCATTCTGTCTGTTGTTCCCATGTTGCAAATGATTTTGTTTCCCAATGTCAGGCCTTCTTTCCTGATAAGCTGCAGAATCTGACCTTTGCTCTCAGAGCTCCTGCTTCCCTATTCTATAAATCTAAACTTTGGATTCTTCAATATTGTTATTTATTTTTCCTGTGCCATTTCTGGTCTTTTGAGAACCATTTACATGCATGTTTTTTGTTTTAAAAAAAAGCTGAAGCCGTACTTACCTGAATTGGCCAGCGTGTGTCATCCAAAATCTGAACTGCTTTGAAAATATCCAAATAGCAAACTGAATCATCCTTGAACCATAAGTCCCTGGATCTTATCCCCAGTAAAATGCAATGGATGATCTCTGCAGAGCGCCGATGATTTGAATAATTATGTAATTTGTTTGTGATTCAAATGAGTTGACAGGTGTATTTAAATTGCAACTGTGAGAGTAGAGTGGTCTTTAACAATAGAATTGGGGACAGGTTGGGAGGGGGGCGGTGGGGGCAGGGGGTAGGTAAAACTCTCTCTGCCTTGCAATTCTCCTTAGTGCTGTGAAATATGGCCAGTAATTAAGCTCACAGTCTGTGGGCCTTCCAGACTTTAAAGAGCTGTTAAGAAAGGACTGCTTATCTGAGACAGGCCAATTACCCGGAATGATGAAGTCAAGAGGAAAGTAGCTAAATTTCTTTACTTGAGTGATCACAACCATCAGAATGTGATTAGTCCCCCCAGCACCAGCAGGGATGGTGGAGGGACACTCGCACTGGAAGATTTCAAATAGCCATTTCCTTAGTTAAAATAAAACCTGACTAGTCCAGCTTCTTCTCTTTTTCTTCATCTCGAAGGGACTTTTGAGGATTTCGGTTCAGGTGCTGGCCGCAGCCGAAAGAAATGTTTTTTCTCCCTACAGATTTGTTGATTAAAACCCATAGTCTCTGGCTGCGGCTTATCGGCATGCAACTAGCTGTTCCTTTTAATTAAAAGGGAGCCACCACAAGTGAGCAATTAACAGCTAGTAATTACTTTACTCTTCAGAACCGTAACATTCTGCCTTTCATTTCAATTATATAACGGGCAAGTGGCTGTTTGATCTACAAATTAGTGAGTTCTTGTAGTATTTGTTTAGCGGGAGATTTGGAAGGTTAATGATGGCCTGTGGTGGCACTGGTTTCGGTGATTGATGTAAAACAAGAAAAAAGGATATTAAAACTGTAACAGTCGATCAAGAAATGCAAATTCCACCTTCATGTTAATGAACATGAGACTCACAGAGGCCTTAATATGCAAACTGTTACACTCCATGAAACGAGCATCCACTCTGCTAATAATTGATTAATAAATTGAAACCTTAAGAGTTTAATTTAGCAATGTTTTAATACAGTTGCCTGAAAGGCTGACATATCACACAGTGTCTGATACCTCATGCAGTTCCACTTTGATGTGTGCATGCTCGACAGAAGTAAAGGGGCATTAAAGTTCTCCTCCCCGCCCCCCCTCCCCCCCCCCGAGGGTTCCCAAATGTGTTGATTTAATTTTTAAATAGAAGCTAATAACCTCAGGGTTTTTTTTTCTTTCCCAAATTTACTTAATGACCAGTCCGTTACCTCAGAGATTGACTCTCCTTTATGCTGCACTGCAGCTTGTCTTAGTGATGTAATTTTAATTAATATTGATTTACTTCACTTTGCAAAATTGTACTCCTGACCATGGGTAGGTTTTCTGCAGGAGCTTGTACTGAGTGACTGATCATCAAACGTATTGAGTGCAGTGTGTAGGTTTGGTCACAGTTAAATGTTTTTAAATATAAAAGGCAGGTAAGACGAAAGACTTGCATTTATATAGCGCCTTTCATGAGCTCAGGACACCCCAAAGCCCTTTACAGCCAACTAAGTACTTTTGAAGTCTAGTCACTGTTGTAATGTAAGAGGTAGTTCTCGTATTCCAGTAAAATAAAAGCACAGGATTTAAACATAACTGGGCGATTACAAATTTAAACTTAACAGTTGCAGTTAAGTGATTTTTAAAACCATATTATTAGGGTGGCATATTGCATTGGCACACCAAAACACTGTGCCAGAGTGGTAGGGCATGGGCTCCCACCTGATCCCTACCAGTTTCTAACCTTGGCAGTGCCGGGGTCTGTCTTCAGTGAGGGAGGGAACAGCGTGAGGGAGAATAGCCTCCCAGACAGTTTTCGCTCACATCCTCGTATTCGTGAACACCAGAACAGCATGCTGTGCGTCGGCCTGAGATTGTGCCACGGCACAGCACAGACACAGGAAAAGGGGAGAAACGAGAAGGAAAATAAGTTGAAACAAATCTCTTCAAGAATTTAGGCGAGCCTGCTGACTGCGTCACTCGTGGCCCCGTCAAAGGGGTTTGGAGAAATTTCCTGCCAAGCACACAATCGCAGACTGAAATTAGTCTCTATTTAATGTGAAACCAAACCACACCTCGGGGAAAGAGGGGCGATAAGTCTTAGTAACCCAGGATAGCAACATGCACACCAGAGCCCATCATTCGGATTCTGCCGCATACAGTGCTGCTCCACATCCATCGAAATGAATGCTCTGCACTAAAACTTCCAATGCACATACAAATTCTGACAATTTTCGTCATTTATCATACTTTTAAGAAGATAGCCTTAGGTTATACCTTAAAAATTTGACAAGAAAAAAAGACTCATAGATTTGCAGCTCAGTTCCACTTGGTGTGTAAATTGTCAGCCATGGCTCAGTTGGTAGCACACTCGCCTCTGCGTCAGAAGGTTGTGGGTTCATAGTCCCACTCCAGTGCAGTGCTGAAGGAGTGCTGCACTGTCGGAGGTGCCGTCTTTCGGATGAGACGTTAAACCGAGGCCCCGTCTGCTCTCTCAGGTGGACGTAAAGATCCCATGGCACTATTTGGAAGAAGAGCAGTGGAGTTATCCCCGGTGTCCTGGCCAATATTTATCCCTCAATCAACATAACTAAAACAGATTATCTGGTCATTATCACATTGCTGTTTGTGGGAGCTTGCTGTGTGCAAATTGGCTGCCACGTTTCCCACATTACAACAGTGACTACACTCCAAAAGTACTTCATTGGCTGTAAAGTGCTTTGAGACGTCCCGTGGTCGTGAAAAGCGCTCTATAAATGCAAGTCTTTCTTCCTTTCTTAAATATATTACGCTGCTAGCTATGGGATCTCACTTGTATCATATACACAAGACAGTGAATATATAAGTAAAACATATTGCCCAAAATTTCCTGGAAACTTGCACAAAAATGGTGTAAGTACAGCGTAATGTCGATTTTCAACGCAATAGATTGAGGAAATTCGGGCGTGACATTACTCTACCCCCAAGTTTCCTCGATCTTTTCACCCATTCCGCAAAACCTCTGCTGAAACCTACTGCCGCTCGTTAACATAGCTCCACCTCCCCCCTCCCCCCCCCATGCAAAAGAGCTGCTCACATAAATTTCCTGCATTTACGCTAGTTTTCTGCAGGCATAGATTTTAGCCAAAAAAATGTAGGCACAGCAGGGAACAAAGTCACTATTTACGGCATTTTTTTGGATTTTGTTCTTTATTTTTTCTTACTGAGGCCGGCACAGTATTTTCTATATCTTTGAATGCTTTTTTTTATGGCATCAGTAAGTGTTACATTAAAAATTGAAAAGCTTCCGCAATTGCATTTTGCTGAACATGCTGTGCTTAATGTGCATAAATGATGGTTTGATAGCTTCAAACTTTAATTTTCATAGATAAATAGGAACTTAAGGCAGGAACATGGCCAACGTTCCCACTAAGCTGAGTGGTCTGGAGGTCCCGCGCATGCTGCTCACCGGCTTTTCAATGGAAATAACCGCGCATGCGTGAAAATTTGAATGGGTCGCGCAGCCGGTTAAAGCGACCGCCACAGAAAAAAAATTACAGGGAACATTGAACATGGCGTAAGTTCTGTGCTTTCCTCGAGCCCAGATTGTTTACACTGATTTCCATGTGTTTATGCCGGTTTTTATGTTCCGGCTAATTAGATTGGCAGGAAAGTTTTCCGTATCGGTCAGCAAGATTAGGATAGAAACTGGCATAAATTTCTGCGTATCGTTTGATTTGCACCGATCAATTCCAGTCCCAGGCTAAACTTATCACGGGCAGCTGGGATTCTGGTGGCATATTGTAGCTATGGCCCATCAGGCTAGGCTAGCTGTTGATCACTGTGGCATGCCTTCTTCCATATATTACTGTTGAAAGCATGGTCTACTGTGCTTCCAAGAATGGAGCCAGCACTATGGTTAGTCAGCTATTCACAAATCTTATTTGGGCTGCTATCTCAGCTTCCTTCGGTAACAGGAGACTCCAGATGCACTAATTCTCTGGCAAAGTGAGGCATGTGTGTGTCTCTGTCTCCAGATGTGGGTATGTAGGCACTGGCAGGTAGGCACAGAACATCTCTGGCACAGCCTCTGTTGGTCCTCTTCTTTTTTTCCTCCATTAAAGATCAGATGGGGGATGCCCATGGGGGCACTCACTGGTGGCAAAACCGATAGCACAGCAACTGGCACGAAGGCTCACGACAACCTGCTTGGCAGCAGAAGAGAATGAAGAAAAATTGCCACGGAATGACTTTAAAAATGTGGCATCAATTTACTTATTGTGCCTTTTAAGTAACGCTCATAAGTGATTCCCTAACATCTCTGGCTGCCCATTATTCGTGGAGATAAACATAATTGAGCATCCTATAGGCACGAATATCTGTAAATTGCACGCAAGACGTTCACTGCTTCATTTAAATATCTTAGTGAAGTTCCTGCCAGTTTAAGGCCGGCACATTCGGCACCCATTTCCCCTGCCCTGGAAATGCGTGAGCGGGGATCTGGCACCAGGATTGGAAAACCCAGGATTTTTTTTTTAATGCAGTTTAAGCTGCAATGAATTTGAAAGCTGACTGATAAAACATTGGCATGCTTGGGTTTAATTGTAGTTAATAGGCCATGACTGTTAACAAGTGACAAGGGATGATGTTGGCCTGTCATTCTCTGATGACACCATCTGTCACAAGTTGTCCATACCAATAACTGATCTTCATTTATCTGTGTTTTTATTATCTCCTTCATTATAGGTTATTTTCTCCCCAGTTTGATCGTTTTCTGTCTTCTTTTCTGCTCTTATAGATTCACTTTCCTCCCCCATCTTCCCAGCCCTCAAATGACAGATTTGAATAGATTGGGAAATCAAGCAGTCTGTGCGACAACCATTAATGTAATTCAAGGGTGGCTGGGTTGATCCTGTCCGCTTCCCAGCCCTCCTGTGTATAAGCGCCTTGGGACGTTTTACTACGTTAAAGGTGCTATATAAATGCAAGTTGGAGTTATTGTTGTTGTATTCAGTATTTTCCTCTATTGCTCTGTTCACACTGGGGGCTCACCACATATAACTGGGCAGAAGCCTGCATTCGACCACTCCATCCCCATAGCACAGCATTACACAAACTCACTGAAACACTTACTGTAAGTGCTGAAAGGGAAAAAAAGTTACAACCTGTGCAAAGTGGTGAAGATCCTAATTAGCACATTGCCAAATCTAACACTCCATCGCCCTTTCTGTCACATGATACTACCTCACCAAGTTGTCCAATGGCACAGCCCCAGTCAAACATCAAAGTGCATGTCTCACCTTCTCAACCTGTTGGCAAAGCTCATGCTCTCGGGAGAGAACAGCAGAAGCAAAGTTTAGTAGCAGTGGCTTTCCTACATTGTATCATCAGAATCTCGTGAGATGTTATGCTTTGTGAAATGCTCCTAGCTGTGGGATGCCTGCTGGGAACTGCTATTACCAGGTATAGCAATGGAAAAATGGGGGGGGGAAATTGTCACGTGTCCTCTCCAGTTGATACGCAGCACCATGGTATAATGACCTTTTAAATTTGGAATGCTTCAAATAAATGTATTAAAAACCAAGGAAAGGTCACTGTCTCTTACAAATACATCAGGCACAACAGCAGGAGGATTGGAAATAGCGGGGTAGTGTATCACAAATAAATGATGGGGCTATGAGACAATAATATATTTCATTGGCAGCTTTTGAAATATAGAGGATCTTGTGCTTCAGACATCTCACTTAGTTAACATCTACCACAAGCAAAGTGACTGGCTTTGTGGAGGTAATTATGTTTTGACAACAGCCATAATGCTGTTGTGCTTCTTATAAATGTGCCATTGTGTTATTCGGATAGCTCCTAGTGCACAGAAACCTGGCCAATATTACCATCCATCGTGATCTACTGTTTCCTCCTGCAGCTCTTTCTTTTATATACCCAAACACTAAAAGCATATCCCCGGAACCATATACAGGTTTCATGGATCTAGATACCGGTGAATATATACATAAATGCTAGCCTTCCATAAGGCTAGTGTAGCATTGGAACTAAGGTGTCCTGGCCAATATTTATCCCTCACTAAAACAGATTATCTGGCCATTAGCACATTGCTGTTTGTGGGAGCTTGCTGTGCGCAAATTGGCAGCCACGTTTCCTACATTACAACAGTGACTCCACTTCAAAAAAGTACTTCATTGGCTGTAAAGCGCTTTGGGACGTCCGGTGGTCGTGAAAGGCGCTATATAAATACAAGTCTTTCTTTTCTTTCTTAAAGTTGTTGAGGCTGAAACTTTGTTTTTCTGTTCATTCAAATAGAGTTTTGTGGGGGAAAAAACTGGAAGATTTTGGTGAAATGTTGTATAGTACTGTACCAATAATATACTGATGGAAACAGGTCTAATGCCTTTATTCTACTGTTACTCTATGTCTTTACTGAAAATAGAAACAGTTGATTAACAAACCACAGTTATTTGATGTGTGGTCTTAACAAATGTAAGGCCCCTGTGGAATGGTATGAGTGAGTCTGTCTGCAAGTCCTTATATAGCAAATTATAATGCTTTCACGGGCAAGGGAGCAATAGGAAGCAATTGACCATAACCTAGGCATTTCCACATGTTGGGAGGTAAATCAGAGGGAGAGTCACATTCTGGCCACTTTTGTGTATCTTCTAACCCCTGTTTGTAGAGTCCTTTTGCCCTGTGACCAGGTCTTAATCCCACCTTCTCAACCAGGGAGAGTGTGCAGAACACTCCACTGAAGTAAAATGACAACACACTCATGCACCTTCCAAACAGTGCTATCAATCGTAAAGCTATATGAAAAAATAAATGCTGGAAATGCACAGCCTATCCATCAGGACGTCAAAAGAGGAAAAAAATAGTTTTAAAATTTCAGTTGTAGACCCTTTGACAGAATTGGAAGGTAATCAAGTATCCTTACAGGACTGAACAAGACAAAGAGGGTAGGGAAGAATCTCAGGTAAAAGTCATGACATTGCACACCTTACTCCTGATTTTTTACCTGTGGTCCACACCCATTTTGTTTTGTCCAGACTTAGAAGGGACTTTGCATATCTTCAAATCTCTAGTTCTACCCGAAACATTAACCTGTCTTTTTTCAGAAGCTGATGGACCTGCTGTGTATTCAAAGTGGTTTCTGTTTTTATTTCACATTGCCAGCATTTACAGTTTTTTCTCTCTATCCAAAAGCTACCTTTTGACAGTGAAGCATAATGGAAACATAGCCAGTCAATTCCTTTTCAAACAGCCATAAAACTTTATGAATGAGCTTCAGTAATTTATTTAAACATTAGTGCAGATAAGGGCTGGATTTTGTCAATGGGAAGCTTTTGGAGGCGGGACTGCTGCTTGCCAGCTTTCAATCCCGCCTCCATCAGCTTCTGGTCAACCAGCGGGATTTTCCCCTGATTGACCTTGTTAAGCCCGCCCAGCGGGCTCAGCAGGCCAATGAGGGGGAAGTCAGTGACAGAGCACGTCAACATCTGACGTGCCATCTGTCAAGATTTCTTGAAAGAAGAAATGTCAGCGTTTGACAGCTCTGTGAAGCTGTCAAACACTGACATTCTGTGTAGTTTGATGAGACCTTGTGTTCAGGACTCATCAAACCTTTCAACTTTGCAGAAATCACCTGGCTGTTGGTTCAGAGGATCCAACAGCCAGTCTGTGAAATCTACAATGAAGATGTCGGGACTCCGGATCCACAGCGACTGAAGGCTGTAGGCAGAAACAAAGGTAAGTGAACATTTTATAACACTTAACACTCACCTTACATACTTACCACTCCAAACTTGCACCCATCACTCACCTCTACATCTCACTTTCAGACCCCTCCGACACCCGCAGACCTCCTTCTCGTCTCCTACACCCTGGTGGGGTTCCCCGAGGTCGGGAAGCCTGTACTTCGGAGCTAAAAATAGGGATAATCCTATTTTCTGCCTGTTAACTACCTGTTAACAGGCAGTTAATAGGATTTAATCCCTTTCCCGCCTCGAGGAGAAGAGGACAAAAGGGCACGGAGGTGGGATGGAGGCGGGTTTGCCAGCCGCCCCCAAATTCTGCAACTTTACCGGCAGTCCTACCCCCATACCTGCCTCCTCGGGGCTGAGAAAATCCAGCCCATTGTGTCTCAGTAGTCAGCATTGAGATCCTAAACCACAGTATTGAGGTGGTGACTGGGACAATGCATCCATCACAATATTTGTTCCCTCTGCATAATGATCAGGGTAAACTCGGTCAGTATTTATATTCCAACATCCCATCATCTCATAAGCAAAAATATAAGATGTAGAACAAATCTAGCTAATATCTAAGAATTCTGTTATCTCTCCCTACCCTCTCCACCCCAGCCCCGCACGCCAGTCACAGCAGGCATGAGCTCATTTTGTTTTTATAAAGCAGAGTTTCCTCTGGAGTTTGTTCTTTTAAATAGAATTTGCAGGTGGCTAACCTCTTTATCTAAGACTGATGGTAGTTTTACATTGTGGTAAGGATTCCGGGCAAAGTACTCAATGAACATCCATGGTCCCCCAACCTCTATTCTGCCTTATTTATCTTACTTCTGTCACTGCTTCAGTCAAGGCCCATTGGAGGCCAGAGATTCACATTTCTTTCAGTGCTACACTGAAGTATCAGCCTTGATTATTTGCTCAAGTCCTAGAATAGTACAATCTTCTGACTAAGAGGCAAGAATGCCACCACTGACCGAAAGTTGACTCTCCAATAGCATCAGGTCATTTATAGTCAAGTGCCATAAATTAGAGCAGTACCATGCATCTGACGCTTTTCTCAATATAAAAGAGCCTGCAGATAATTTATCTGGAATAAAAGAGTTTCTATGTGTCCTGAGGATTGCAGTTCTTCAAGTTTTCAATATTGTCAAAGCTGGTCATCTCAGGATGTGGAATTAAATAGAAATTACAATATGGAAGCAGGCCATTTGTCTTAACCAGTCCATGTTGGTATTTATCTTCCACATGAACAGTAGACCTAATCCCATCTGCCCACCCACTTCCCAGATTCCTTTATCCCCCTTTCCTTCAATTAATCATTTTACCTATTCTTAAATGTTGACATGGTCTCTGATTCAATCATTAACTTTGGTAGTGCGTTCCACAGCTTCACGATCCTCTGTGCATAAATGTCTCTCCTGTTCTCTGTCCTAAATCTCTTACATTTAATCTTATATCTATGTCCTCTTGTTCTAGACACCGCAACTACTGAAACTGTCTGTCCTATCCTTTTGTAATTTTAAACAACTATCAAATTACCTCATAATCAACTCCGTTCCAATGAAAACAGCCCCAAATTTTCAAGTATTTCTTTGTATTTGTATCTTATTACACCAGGCAGCATCCTAGTGAATCTCACTTTATCCTCCCTCTGTTGCCTCAACCTCCTTCCTATAGTGTGGAGCCAGAAACTGCACGCAGTACTCCAACTATGGTCATACTGAGGTTTTATCCAGATTCACCATTACATTTCAACTTTTATATTCCATACCTCTTGCCATAAAATCCAGTATTCCATTAGTTTTTTTATGGCTTTATGCACTTTGCGTTGCTGTTTTTAATGTTTCGTAGACCTAAACCCCTAAATCTCTCTGCTCTTCCACATCACTCGACTTTTCCCGTTCAAGTATAATTATTACTTCCTTTTTTTAACCAATATGTAGCACTTCACATTTCCTGACATTGGCTCCGTCTGCCACATCTTTTTTGCCCATTCCCACCATGTTATCAATAAGCCTTGAGCTTTCTTTCTTTGTTTATCAAAATTATTTACTATGCCTCTTATTTTCATATTATCTGCAAATTTGGACACCATCCATTCTAGCCCTCTATCCAAATTATTGCTGTATACAGTGAACAGAAGCGGTCCCAGAGCAGAAGCCCATGGGATTCCACGACCTGGTTTCATCCATTCTGAGAAACTGCCCTTAACTCCCACTTTCTGTTTCCTCCCTTATAATCAGTTTTTAGTCCAATTTTCTATCCTTTCCCTAATTCCATACCCCTTAATCTTTTCCAATAGTCTCCCATGTGTAACCTTGTCAAAGGCTTTCTGAAAGTCCATGTAAAATATATCCAATGCATTGCTCCCATCCACCATATCTGTCACCTCCTCAAAGAATTCTGCTGAGATCTGTTATCTTGTAAAAGTCTTCATTAAACGGACTAACACCATTACGTGTCACTAAAAGGTATTTGTTCACACCTCAAAGCAGAAATGCTCAAGTGTCAAGAAATGCACATAACGTCTCCCTCAAATGTTGCAATTTGGTATTTGGTACAGTGCATGAGGATCCAAGAGAACAACTAAAACACCTTGAAATTATCATGTGCCAGCAACATAAAGTGAGAAAAATTATCTAAATTCTAAATATATCTATGCATTCCCAATGACCCATTTTGAAATGTTACGTTCTGATTCTGTTTAGGAATTTCCCCTGAATTATAACCATAGGCATTAACAGCACCGAAGGAGGCCATTTGTCCCATTGTGTTTGTGCCAACTCTTGTCAAAGCCATCCAGAATTAATTTCACTGCTCTGCTCATAGCCTTGTATCTTCTTTAAATATTTATGCAGTGTTCCCTTAAAGGGTCCAATGGTCATTGCCTCAACCACTCCCTGAGGCAAAGTAAACCATGCTCCAACACTAAAACAAAATACTGTGGATGCTGGAAATCTCATACAGAAAATGCTGGAAACAATCAGCAGGCCAGGCAGCATCTGTGGAGGGAGAAAGAGAGTTAACGTTTCAGGTCGCTGCTCCAACATCCTCTGCATCAAGTCATTTCTTCTAATCTCTATCCTTACTCTCTTAGTGACAATTTTAAATTGATGACCCCTCATTACTGCTTCCTAATCGAAGGAAATAGTCTTTCCCTATTCACTCTTTCAAATTCTTCAAAAACCTCGATTAGTGACTACACTTTCAAAGTCCTTCATTTCTGCAAAGCGCTTTGGGATGTCCTTAAGGTCCTGAAATGGTTCCATTCTGATCTATCCAGTCGTAGCCAGAGAATCACCTGCAATGGCTTCTCTTCCCGCTCCTGTACCACTAATTCTGGTGTCCCCCAAGGATCTATCCTTGGCCCCCTCCTATTTCTCATCTCTCGCTGCCACTCGGCGACATCATTTGAAAGCACAATGTCAGGTTCCACATGTACACTGATGACACTCAGCTCTACCTCACCACTACCTTTCTCGACCCTTCCACTGTCTCTAAATAATCAGACTGCTTGTCTGACATCCAGTACTGGATGAGCAGAAATTTCCTCCAACTAAATATTGGGAAGACCAAAACCATTGTCTTTGGACACACCACAAACTCCGTTCCCTAGCCAGCAACTCCATCCCTCTCCCTGGCAACTGTCTGAGGCTGAACCAGACTGTTTGCAACCTTAGTGTCATAGTTGACCCCGAACTGAGCTTCCGACCACATATCCGTGCCATCACTAAGACCGCCTACTTCCACCTCCATAACATCACCCGACTCTGTCCCTGCCTCAGCTCATCTGCTGCTGAAACCCTCATCCATGCCTTTGTTACCTCTAGACTCAACTATTCCAATGCACTCCTGGCCGGTCTTCCATCTTCCACGCTCCATAAACTTAAGCTCATTCAAAACTCTGCTGCCCGGATCCTAACTCGCACAAAGTCCCGTTCACCCATCACCCCTTTGCTCGCTGACCTACAGTGGCTCCCAGTTGAGCTACGCTTCTATTTTAAAATTCTCATTCTTGTTTTCAAATCCCTCCATGGCCTCGCCCCTCCCTATCTCTGTAACCTCCTCCAGCCCGACAACCCTCCGAGATATCTGCGCTCCTCCAATTCTGGCCTCTTGCGCATCCCCGATTTTATCGCTCCACCATTGGCGGCTGTGCCTTCAGCTACTGAGGCCCTAAGCTCTGGAATTCCCTCCCTAAACCTCGCCACCTCTCTACCTCTCTTTCCTCCTTTAAGATGCCCCTTAAAACTTACCTCTTTAATATCTCCTTATGTGGCTCGGTGTCAAATTTTATTTGATAACGCTCCTGTGAAGCGCCTTGGGACGTTTTGCTACATTAAAGGCGCTATATAAATGAAAGTTGTTGTTGAAAGACGTTCTATAAATGTGTTCTTTCTTTCTAAATCTCCTCTTAGTTTAATCTGCTCCAATGGAAACAGTCCCGATATCTGAAGTCTCTCCTCATAACTATAGATTCCCATCCCTGGCATAATCCTGGAGAATCTCACTGTACACTTTCTATGGCTCTAATGCCCTTTGTATAAGGCAGTGCCCAAAATTGTAGCCTAACCAATGTGTTGCACAAGGTTATCACTACTTTACTCGTGTATTCTACGCACCCTATTTTTAAACTAAATATCCAACTGGCCTTTTTATGGCTTTATCTCCTTTCACTTGCACTTGTCTCCTCAAAAAACTAACCCTTGACCCCTCAGTCCTTGCAAACTACCGCCTTATCTCCAATCTCTCTTTCCTCTCCAAAGTCCTTGAACGTGCCCACCTTTCCCGCAATTCCATGTTTGAATCCCTCCAATCAGGTTTCCGCCCTTGCCACAGCACCAAAATGGCCCTCATCAAAGTCACAAATGACATCCTTTGTGACTGTGACAAAGGTAAACTTTCCCTCCTCATCCTTCTTGACTTGTCTGCAGCGTTTGACATGGTTGACTACTCCATCCTTCTCCAACGCCTCTCCACCGTCGTCCAGCTGGGTGGAACTGCATTCGCCTGGTTCCATTCTTATTTATCTAATCGTAGCCAGAGAATCACCTGCAACGGCTTCTCTTCCCGCTCCTGCATCGTTACCTCTGGTGTCCCCCAAGGATCTATCTTTGGTCCCCTCCTATTCCTCATCTACATGTTGCCCCTTGGTGACATCATCCGAAAACACAGCATCAGTTTCCACATGTACGCTGATGACACCCAGCTCTACCTCACCACCACTTCTCTCGACCCCTCCGCGGTCTCTAAGTTATCAAACTGCTTGTCTGACTTAGAGTTCTGGATGAGCAGAAATTTTCTCCAATTAAATATTGGGAAGACCGAAGCTATTGTTTTCGGTCCCTGCCACAAACTCCGTTCCCTAGCCACTGACCCCATCCCTCTCCCTAACATCTGTCTGAGGCTAAACCACACTATTTGACCCTGAAATGAGCTTCCGACCACATATCTGCAGCATAACTAAGACCGTCTATTTCCACCTCCGTAACATCGCCTGTCTCCACCCTTGCCTCAGCTCATCCACTGCTGAAACCCTCATCCATGCCTTTGTTACCTCTAGACTTGACTATCCCAATGCACTCTTGGCTGGACTCCCACATTCTACCCTACTTGAGGTGATCCAAAACTCGGCTGCCGTGTCCTAACTCGCACCAAGTCCCGTTCACCCATCACCCCTGTGCTCACTGACCTACATTGGCTCCCAGTTAAGCAACGCCTCGATTTCAAAATTTTCATCCTTGTTTTCAAATCCCTCCATTGCCTCGCCCCTCCCTATCTCTGTAATCTCCTTCAGCCCTACAACCCCCTGAGATATCTGCGCTCCTCTAATTCTGCCCTCTTTTTTTTTATTCGCTTACGGGATCTGGGCGTCGCTGGCAAGGCCAGCATTTATTGCCCATCCCATTTATTGAGCATCCCTGATTATAATCACTCAACCATTGGTGGCCGTGCCTTCTGTTGCCTAGGCCCTAAGCTCTGGAATTCCCTTCCTAAACCTCTCTGCCTCTCTATCTCTCTTTCCTCCTTTAAGACACTGCTTAAAACCTACCTCTTTGACCAAGCTTTTGGTCACCTGCCCTAATTTCTCCTTATGTGGTTCAGTGTCAATTTTTTTGTTTTATTATACTCCTGTGAAGCGCCTTGGGACGTTTTACTACGTTAAAGGCGCTATATTAATACAAGTTGCTGTTGCAGGGAATTATGTCGTTGAACCTCTAGGTCTTTTTGATCATCCACACCTTTCAATGTTTTTCCATTAAGTGTATACTCCCAATTTGGGTTTTTTTTCTCCCAAAATGTATAGTGTTACATTAAATTGCATCTGTTAACCTGCCAATGTCTACCGGAAGTCTTTTATAGTCTTCCTTACTGTTTGCCAAACTTTCCACTTTTGTGTTGTCAACAAATTTTGAGATTGTATTCCCTGTATCCAATCCAAATCATCTATATATCTCAAGAAGAAAGATGGACCCAAAACTCTCTGCTGGTGTACACTACTTCCAAAGTCTCTCATTTTTATTTGTTCTTGGGATGTTGGTGACATTGGCGAAGCCATATTCATTGCTCTGCGGACATTATCAACCGCACATAGGCCAGACCAGAGAGCATTGGCAGGTCTCTTTTTTTATTTGTTCATAGGATGTGGGTGTCGCTGGCAAGGCCAGCATTTATTGCCCAAGTTCCAGTGGCTTTCAAGGTAATTTTTGTTGGTGCCAGCCCACAGATTACCAGATTTATTGAATTCAATTACACAACTTGCTATGGTGGGATTTGAACTCATAATCTATATCAACTATATTTAGTTTATTCCCCTATCAATCCATTTGCTTATTTCTTCAAAACATTTCTATAAAATTTGTCAAACATGACTTGCCTCTAGCAAATCTGTACTGGCTGTCCTTGATTAATCCGTATATTTCTAAATGCTTATTGTTTTGATCTCGGATTATGCATTCTAAGAGTTTTCCCATGGCTGAGGTTAGACTAACTGATCTAGTTACCCAATTTCTCCTTCTCCCCTTCTTGATCAAAGGTGGTACATCGGCTCCTCTGCAGCTCCACGACACAATTTACGTACTTAACAAGCATTGAAACATTGTGAACAGAGCCTGTGCTATCAGCTTTCTGACTTCTTTTGGCAGTTATGGGTATATACCATCAGGGCCTGGTGACTTAAACACTTTGTGTTCTGCCAGTTTATTTCAGGTAATCAAATTTCATGACACCTTCAAGTGCTTTTTACTAGTAAGCATTTATTACCATTTAAAAAAAAATGAATTTACAGATTTTTTTAAATTGTGTTTTTTTTGTGGGGGGGGGGAGACATGAATGCAAACGACCATTGTTCCATTAGTCTAACAACGAGTGTACCAATTGAGCACCAATTGGATCCATGATCAGGGCTGCTGCTTTTGGATACAAACCTCCCTTGTCCTTTGTTAAAGTGAACAACTGGCAGACAAGATGCAATTAGCAGCACTGACTTCACTGGGTTAAACACGGATTCTCAACTTTCCATTTGTTTTCCTTCTGACAATCTCTTAATACAAAAGCCAGTTTCTCTGCTGAATTGTTTTAGTCGATTTGAAGTTTCATCAGTCACTTCTCAGTTCTGGCTTCAAGTGTTAGTCTCATTTCCCAAAGTACCTAATCTCTGCCTTCTTGAAGCTAGAATGTAATGATCCTCTTAAACAGTTAACATTCCCTTTCAAAGTCATTTAAAAATATAAAAATGTATTTCGAAATTATTTAAAAAAGGAGAACCATAATGTATTTTGCATGTGAAGGGTTCCTATTCTAACATTTTCTTGAATGCTTTTGCTTAAAGCTACCTTCCAGCACAGTTGTGACAAATCTAGGTAGAAACTAAAAGGAATTGACCTGTTAACCCTTATTCTTCCTTGCGCTGATTTGAAGATTTAGGTTTTTGCAGTAGGCATTGCTGATCTCTGCTCTTTGCCCCCTAAAGGTGTCTTTCAATAATTGTGACGGGAAGCAGGAGCAATTATGGGCTTGAACCTTTATATTTATTTAATGGGGGAGGTTTTAATGGGAGGGCGGAATTGGTGCATGGAAGGCTCAGTGTGGGCGGCGCACCCAGAAGTTCTGAAGTTTTAACGGCCGGGCCTCATTTTAATATTTGAATTCGGTCTCCCGCCCGAAGCCAGCAGAATGACGTCAGGGCTGACGAGCGGGAGCGCGAATTGGAGTGGGATCCAAAGGAATGGTCCCTGGTGTAAGGTAAGTGCTGAGGGGGACATTCGCGGTATGGATAAGGAGAGGGAGGGCCGAGGCAGAGAAGGCACAAGGATTGCTTCCAGGTTTCTCTGGCGGGTTTGACACTGGGCAAACTTCCGGCTCCCCCCACCCCCCAACCCCCGCCTCAAGTTGTAAAAATCACACTGCGGCGCAGATTATGTCATCGGGCTGCAACTTTTAGATTTCAATTAGTCCCCGGCCTGCCTGCAGTGAGAGATTTGGCTCACATCATGGTTGGTGAAGCTAAAATGTTGCCAGGCGGGAAAGTGAACCCAACCGATTTTAACCCTGTCCACGCACCGTTCTTGCTGGGCGAGGGGGTTGAAAGCACTTTGGGATGTCCTGGTGTTGTGAAAGGCGCTATATAAATCCAAGTATTTTTTTTTCTTTTTTAATGTATATTACTGTATTTTTTGGGCAGAACAACCTGGACCTTTTAAGACAGTGAACAGATCTGCAAGATTTGGGATGCGATGAAAAGCATTGTCTGTAATTACAGTTAAACAAAGGGAAATGTGACATGAAGTGTGACACTCAATGAATGGGTTGAACTGTTTCAGTGTTCAATGGGTGCAATGATAAAATCATGATTAGACTGTGGTATCTTGCAGAGCAAGCACTGACTGCTGAGGCATGAGCTTAGCACACTAACCAAGAAAGCATCGGGTATGTGCATACCTGTACTTCGAACATTCAGTGGGATATATGCGATCTACCTGGATATGCAACGTCTGCATAAAGGTCATCATTCCAGTATAACTAAGTTGAATACAGGAAAGTTTTGCAGGAACATGCAGTTGCTGGAACAGCCAGCTCCATGAAGCTGATGTTAAATCCGCCAACTACGCAGCAGCAGAAGGGATCTAATACAGAGCTATCGTGTTCACTTCAGCACCATCCTTGCTTAACAGTTTTGAACAGAAAGGTATATTTTATTATAAAAATTCATTCCAATACGTATGACTAGTGATGCAAAATCATTGTATGAGACATGACTATAAACAGTGTGATGACCGACCTTATTCAGCAGCCTTTTATGTGCTTGCCTGGCATTTCCAGTCTATGGTTTTTATTGGGTTTATCTGCTGGTTATTTTTTTCCATTAAGGAGGAATCATTGTGATGCTGAAAGTCACTTTTAAACCTTCAATATCATATAATTTCAGCATTGACTCCAGGTCCTGTTATCTTGTTTTTTGTCCTCATTTCTAACTCAACCACATGTTATTGTCATGTTCCACTCATTCATCTTCTGTTCAAAGTATTTTACGATCTACCTCACCATCATTCTAACCCCTTCACACCTTATTTCCATCACATTCACAGTCAGCAGCACTCCCCTGGATGTCTTTATCTCAACAACATGTCAGTGCCTGAATACTGTTTTGCACTGCCTTCCTCTGTCCTACTCAACCCAACACAATTCATCAAACTTTTCTTGTTATTCAGTAGTAGAAAGGGCTAAGCAGGTGACAGTTTACCCTGTGGACACACCTACGTTGTTGTGTAGAAATTAATTATTAACTCTTTCAGACTGTTGGCTTTCAACAGTATCTATAGACAGAGTTGACCAGTGGAGGTGTGTTGTATGTTGTAACCCCAGTATCATGGCTCTGTCTGTTCAAAAGTGCACGGCTTCAACTTAAGACCACGGACCTGTTTTCACACTTTCACTCACTAATGTAAAACACTTCTCCTGATATTATACTGGAGCAAAGATATAAAATGGCAGCAAAAAGGTTCAATATCAATATGATCATAATAGCTCGGATTTTCCGGGGCCTATGACCGCGTGCGCAGTGCGTACACAGCCGTAAGAGCCCCGCAAGTTCCGGGTTTCCGCGTGCACTGCGCATGCGTGAAAACCCGGAACTTGCGATCTGTTCTCAAGTTTCAGCTTGACAGATCCACCGCATCCCCGGAAATGGACATTCGCTGGCGGAGATTTGCCCAATTGCTGCCCAGCGAATGCCCGTGAAACTCTTATGCCTGGTAAAAGCAGGCGTAAGGCCTTCTTTTTATCAGCGTGAGAGTTTAAATAAATATTAAAATAAGTTTTTTAATTATTTAAACATAAAAAAAACTTTTTAATTAGTTTAGGTTATTTTTAGCCCCTTTAAAATGTTTAAATTTATTTTTCAAAAAGTTAAATTTTTGCTTTGAATGTTTAATTAAATTGCATTTTCATTAATTCTGAACATGTAATGATTTATTTTTATTTAACTGGCGTGTAATTGTGTTTTTTAGGGGATTCCTATTCATGCTTATGGGGATTCTGTACGCAAATGGAATCCCCAGAAGCATAATGGGGATTCTCCTTTTTGATTGGTTGACCTGGCCCGCGTGATCCCAGGGATGCTTGCGAATTGCGTGCGCCCCTGGGATACATGGGGCTTTATGCAGGCGTACGCATAGAGGCCCAGGAGCGCAAGTGTCCGAACCTCTGGAACCATCAGGTAGGTTCGTACTTTTCTTGTGGTTTGTAGGCATTCGCCCGCAGAGAGCCTCTGACCGCAAAATTCAGGCCCGCTGTGTGTACAGTGGACTCACAGCCCCAGAGTGACACTTGATGTGCTTTCTGTGCTTCCTATCTCTATCTAATGGAGGGTGGGGGTGAGGTGACCAGTGCAATGATGTAACAACATTAGAAAAGAACATATTCTGGTGATTCAAACCATTCACCCAAACATTCACATTCCTATTCTGGTTTTCTTCACAGCTGTTTCTGTTTTGTTAAAAGCAAAGTGTGAAATTGTGCTCATCAGGACTGGTTAGTACATCTCCGTACCAAGCAAGTTGATATAAATTGAGAGATGGGCAATAAGTGCTGGCCTTGCCAGCGACGCCCACATCCCGTAAACGAATAATAAAAATAAATAAATAAAAAGCACTTAAATCAAAACTACTCTGGAGCTCCATCTTGCATGCCAGTAGGCTTCTGTCCACCTTGGACACTTGAGCAGCTGATCGCCAGGACATTACCACACTCCCATCCATCCTGGATATCTGTGCAGCTGGTCTTTAGATTATGACTATGCCGTCATCTATGCTGGACATTTGTACAGCTTGTCTCCAGGACATTGCCATGTTGTTGTTCATCTTCGACAACTGTACGAATGGTCCTCTTCGGTGATGATAAGCCACAATCTATCTTGGGTCTATGCAGCTTCTCTTTACGACATCGCCATACTCCAATCCTGAGCATTTGTGCAGCTTGTCTCTAAGGGATTGCCTTGCTGCCAGCCATCCTTGATATCTGTGCATCTGGTTACTAGATTGTTGCCATTCTGCCAGCCATGCTGGGCGTTCTTGCAGCTTGCCTCTAGGGCATTTTTTAAAAATTCATTTTTATGGCATGTGGGCGTCACTGGCAAGGCCAGCATTTATTGCCCATCCCTAATTGCCCTTGAGAGATGGTGGTGAGCCGCCTTCTTGAACCGCTGCAGTCCGTGTGGTGAAGGTACTCCCACAGTGCTGTTAGGGAGGGAGTTCCAGGATTTTGACCCAGTGACTATGAAGGATCGGCGATATACTTCTAAGTCAGGATGGTGTGTGACTTGGAGGGGGCATTGCCATGCTGCCATTCATCTCGAGTGCCTGTGCCGCTAATTTCTAAGACACTGCCATGCTACTATTCATGATGGGCATCTGCACAGTTTGACTCTAAGGTACCTCTATGCCGTTATTTATAAACTCTTGGGGCCTGACAAGTTTTGAGATCCTCTACAATTATAATGGACTTTCAGATAGGACTAAAGATATATTTAATTTAATGAGATGAGCCGTTGTGATGAAAATGAAATAGCTTGGTTTGAAGAACCAACCCTGCCTCTTAGTAATTGATGCAGCAGTAGGTGTACATCACAGCTTTCCGTGATAGCTCACTCAGAGAAGACAAAGAAAATCGGGCGCCACATTTGGAATGTGGTTACCTGTTATTCAAGTAGAAACGGACCAGGGTTGGAGTTCAGATTTCAGTAGGCCTCCTTTTTCTTTTTGTTTTGTGAGGGGTTGAATCATTGAATTATTTTTCTCCCCTTTCCTGGTTGGCAAGCAACCTGCTCCAGTTCTCTGCTAATGCAACACTGAATCAAATTGCTAAGATGTGCGAGAGTTGGCTTGCAGTAGTATTCCAATTAAATTATTTTCCCAAGTATGTGGAAGTAGCTGGCCTCCTCATAGCAGTGCTGCTAAGATTGAGAGCTAAGCAGTGTGGGGCTCCTGGGTGCAAGCACACATCACACTTTACTTTTAGCAAATAATCAGTTTTCTTTTATTTTTTCTTCCCCTTCATTGCAGTTACCTTATGTTATAAAAGGAACGTGAAGATCGAGCCAATTAGAAACTTTCTGTGATTATTTATAGTTCTGCTAATGACTGCTAAATCTCAGCAATACCTATTCAGTGACACACTTGTCAAATCCTACTCAGTTAGACCACTATCGGCCAAACATTGTTGGATGTCATTGAAAACGTCAAAATATTGAATTATCGTTTGGTTCTCCCATTTTTATCTGTTTAAGGCAAAATCACAAACACATCTATATAACTCCACAATGCCTGCATCAATTGCAGATATGTTAATGGCTGGCCCTATAGTTTAAATTGCTCGATTGTAACAATATTAATCAGAATGATCACATTCAGTGTTATACTGCCAAAGCCCGGCTCAGTGGTTTTCACATGTGCACAAGACTCCCCAAGAGAGGGAATTGGATACGCAAATTTTAGAAACATTTGAACACAATTTACAAACACCAGATAAACTTGGCAAGTACACTGATCCTGGACCCTCACGTGCTTGTACATAATGATGTACCCTCTCAGCTTCAACATAGCTTCTCAGTTTGATGCAGAGGCTACTGATGGCCAAAGGCAGGCATGTAGTTTTGATCATCAGAGCCAGTAAAATGATATCCCTTCCCTGAGCTGTTTGCACTGCCTGAGGTTCCAGAGTCACATTAGTTACTCAGTAAGGTTTACACCAGGACAAATGTGCCAGGATTGCATTAAGAGTGCTTTGACATCTGTACACTGTTTTGAGTATAAATTGGGATTTTTGTAGTAAAGCTCAGGAACTTCTGTATGACAGCTATACACTTCGGTCCTAACCCTAAATTGAACGTTCCTATTTCTGTGTGGCAATTCAAAAGTGAATGAATACCTCTGTAAAAGAGAGTTTTTTTAATGGTGCAGTCAGACATATAAAAGCACTGATGACAGTATGATCCAACCATTAGTTAAATCAGGTCACACTTCCAAAAATACTTTTCATTTATAACTTGCTTGTGAGGAAATTTCCACATGGTCATTCAGAGGTTAATAATGCTTTTTTTTAAAAAATCACACCCACAGCGTCTATATCAGGGGATCAATGTGAACAGTCTTCACAAATTTACAGAATAAACAACTTCTGTCGATCCCTAACACTTTACCCTCAGGGTTAATCCTGATGGTAAGCACATGCTTATTCGCGCTCCTCTTCCAATAGATTTAGGTGGTAACAATGTTTATGTTGCGGTCTTTGAGATGTTCTTCATATGGTTTCTTCTATACTCTACTTCGTTGGCTTCTTCACATTATCAGAATCCATTTTTTTTCTAAACGAGCTGAAGTCTTAATTTAGTGGCTTGTAAAAATGACACGGCACCATATTTTTTTTCCCCCCACAATAAGCCTTGTGGGATTTATTTTTTCCACAGCATAAATTCTTCAATCCATTAGAAAAAGAGACAGTTATGCTTAAAAAAAATAATTCTGCACAATGCTGCACCCAGGCAGGTGAAGCTCTTCATCTGTTTATAAAACTGATCTGAATGAATGGCACTTCCCCATCTCCTCTCACCAGTGGCAAAGTGATCCCAATTCAGAGGGTGATGATCTGAAATGAGGAACGTGGCTGGGGCCGGTATGCGACTGAGATACGGATCACTTTTGCATAGTTGCTTCTTCCTTTTCTGATGTGAAATAGTGAGTCTCTGTCAGATAAATCAGTCAACGTGGCAAATCAAGATTGATCAAAATAAGGGAGAGCTCCAGCCTCTGTGGAAACCCATGGTTGATGTAAATAAGGGAATTTGGATTTTCCCAACTATATCCGAATTGCCTGATGTTGATTGACTTTGATTGGATGTTAAGTGCCACATGGTTCTTCACTGTATTCTGAAGTGGCATGAGTCCATATTCAGCTGTGTCCTTGAATTTGGCAACTAACCCAACAGTCTGGCCCGAGGGCTATAAGTACAAAGAGTGAAAATACAGCTACTATAATCCAATATGATGATCACTCTTAACCAAATCAAGAGCCTGAGCTCAGACTGAGAAGCTACTTGGGTGATATTAGCATATTGACACTTAATGTATTTGCCCACAATTTTAAGCATTCATATACTAATATCACATAGCACATTTCCATCCCATACAAGGAGAGAATAGAAGACAACATTGGAGAAAATAAAACATATCGTGAATCAGATTTGACTTTGATAAAGGGTCAGAGATTTTCATTCTCAAACATTGTAACTCACCTGGAATATACATTCAAGAAAAATGGTCCTGTTTCACGGATAACTTACACACCATTGCAGGCTTCTCTTGTTTTATATTTGTACTGAGGTATTCATGCTTAGCCTTGTATTTAGATATTAATTTTAATTACTTCATACATTTTTTAATTAATAATGAACTGGACATTAAAATCCAGTAGTGGTAAATAATTGTGAGGTATAGTGGGCTAGAACACTATCCTTCCAAGTAATGAGATGAAAGCGATATCTCTGTTGCATTTATTGTTTCTCTTGCTCATATGTATATAAAGACCTAGATAGAAAGATAGGTTGATATAAAGAAAAACATGGCACTGTAGTTTGCTCTGGACCCCCACCAACCAGAGGTTCCACAAGCTGAAGTAACTTTTTCTAAGTATGAACTGCCCTCTCCCAGGATATTTAGGCATATTCAGGACCTTTTGGCTGCTGATTTCCATCAGCAACCAGAAGGCGCCGATCTCAGAGCCCAACAGACAGCTGCTCGCCTGAGAGGCCTGCAGCCGTGCTTGAATTTCCTGCTGCTTCTGCCAGCGTTAGGCTCTGCCAGGGAATTGGTCTTTGCTGGGGGCTGTCCTGAGGTTACGTTAATGGCCCGGGAAAGGAAATCGCAGTATTCTTACTGCACTTGGACAGGAGCAGCAGACTTGTAGGGATGGGGAGGGGGATTGGCAGGGTGGGGGGGGGGGGGCGGGTGTTGGTGGAGAAAGACTGGAACATCTACCCTAGAGACTCTTGGCTTTTCAGTGTGTGCTCATGCAATATGGCTTTTTAAATCTTTGGAGTTAATTTTAACTTTCGGTGATAGTGTAAAATGGGCATTATTCGATCGGCTGCCCATTTTACACCTTTCCCGATTTTCCTTTCCAAAGGAAATTCGGGAGAGGTATATACCAGGCAGCCGATCTGATGGCGGCCATTTTACACTATCGGCAAAAGTTAAATGACCTCCCTAGTGCTTAAATCATAAAAACCATTTAAAAAAAACACTGCAAATTTGAGCCAATTAATTCATACCAGTATTTAGACGTATTTAGACTTGATTGCCCAGTATTAATGGGAGCTGTCTGAGCCAAAAGCCTCTGTTCCAAATGAGCCTATTACTGTATCACATTTGAAGCATTAGCCCTTTGTGATGTTGCATTACTGCCAGTCACAGAGTCGTTTACTTTG